>CM060955.1:104323523-104478523 GCA_030765055.1 Mantis religiosa | reverse complement strand
TATTTGTTTTGAACGATTTTTCTACCTAGAAGTACCCATATAAAATTATAAAAATTTCATGACAAAGGGGACTTCAAGGCTGTTTGCAGAAAATTCAATATACTCATAAATTCCATTATGGACAAACAAATGCTTAATGGAATTGTTAGATTAGTTTTGAGAAATTTAAAAAGAACCAAAAGGCTTTCAAATAAATATCAAATTATGGGAGTTCCTTAAAATGCTTTTGCCCATACTTGAACGATGCAGAACTTTTGGAATTTATTCGATTTACATTTTGTGTAAGGTTTTACACACACAAAGTTAAACAGCTGCTGTTTTTCTCAGGAAAAACAGAGAGATGGTCACCAATAGTGCTGAGATAGGTATACATAGATATCTTTATATCAAACTAGATGTGTATCAAAGACAAATATCATTATACCACACATTTAAGAGTATAAAGTTAACTAAAAAGTTGACAATTAGTTATGATATGGATAAATCAAAGTTCAAATTGCTCTTAGATGATTTAAGGAAGTTAAAAACCGAACATCTTTGGAGATTGATAAATTAAATTTCGTATAAGTTTACTACCTAATGTTCCTAAGATAAGTGCTAAAATATTGTGACTTTGTGGGCTCATAAGATTAAAATTCAAGTTTGCCTATGTTCAAAATGCTCTTTATTTACGTAGAAAGTCAGTTTGTACATCCCTTTGCAGAAACATAATTACAACCATAATCTTCAAGGTCGTCTGTCACACGTCCACAAACAAAAGAATTCCTTTTCAAATCACTAAACAAGTCCAATTACAACTTTCCATTGACAAACTAGCCGCAGCTTCTTTTATACCTCCATTTATAGTTCTACAAATTAGTGGAACGGTCTGTAACAAGCAAGACGGCATCAGAAAAGGAAAAACTTCCAGATATTTATCCAGACATCTATATGTCTCTTTCTTTCTCTGTTTCGGCAAACTTGTATCTCATTGGTGCACTTTCTGACTTTTGCGCGCGCCGGCCGCGCCCGTCCCAACAATGCCTCATGACAATATTAACAAAACATTCCGATGTTAGAAGAGAAAATGGGGTAGGCCAAGTAGATCCATAATGAAGCACGTAATAAAACAAAAAAGGAAACAGTATTACTGATACACCTACCCACCCTTAGTTGATCACTCCAAAGCATTTGATAGGGTATTAGAAGGAAGAGATATCGAAGCTTCTCATTGAAATGTTAAAAGAAAATTTTTATAAGAAAGTAAATATAAAGCATTTTAAAGTACAGTAAAGACGGGATTTAAACAAGAGAGTGAAATATCGCAGTTACTGTTTCATTTATATACATACAATGCTATCCAACTTGCAAACAACAATTAAAATTTTAAATACTCCACCGCGGGCAAGGCTACATCCACCCGGCTACCTGGATCTAGGGGCAGATAATGGCCCGGTTCCTCCAGGGCAGTAGTAGTGTGTGCCTCTAACCCATACCTCTGGTAGGGAGGTTTTTTTTTTGTTTGGTAATTTACGTCCTCAAACGTTAAGTCATATCGGACGGTGAAAGAGTTGGGTGAAATGATGCTCAAATGAGTCCACGGTCCATGGAGCTTAGAGTTACCCGACATTCGTCTTGAAGGATACAGGAAAACCCTGGAAAAACCTTATCCAGGTAACTCACCCTTACCGAAATTCGAACTCGGGACCTCTTGAACGTGAGGCAGACACTCTAGCACCACGCTACCGAGGCGCGGTGGTATGGGGGGGGATCCGTCCCTTTCAGCTGCCGTGGTGCTGACGCTGCGGACCCTTAGCACTCGTGGAACCCCTGACGTTACAAGAGGAACATCGGGCCGAACTTCGAGCCCCTCCCTGAATGGGCGTTTTTCGGATTGGGTTGGACTCGAGAGGGAAGCGTGTTCGCGACACCCATGGGAGATCGGGTACCTCCGACCATGTCTCGGCCGCCCGGAAGGGGTAGACGGTTGCCTAAGAAGTCCCGGGTACTAGTCTTCAGAGCTAGTAGAAGGTGTGCTAGATCACCACAGGCAGCCTCACCGAGCTTTTCGGTAATCTTCACTGCGGGGTTGACGCACGTAAATGGCGAATCCACTTTCATCCCGTCTTGACGTTGTTGTCGATTGGGGGAGGGGGTTGGTTTTTAAGAAAAAAACCCGGAGTTTCCATCGCTCTCGGGTTGAAGAAGGCCGGGGTCTTCGGAATTTCGGGTGGATCCTCCGAGCATAACTCTAACTCATACCAGAGGATTCGCTTTGGTCGTTTCCAGGAGGTTCCCCTCCCAGAACATTTGCTTTGTATTCACATCGTATGTAATAACTGACTAGTACCCGGTGTACAGAGTAGACCTGATGATCACAGTTGCTTACTTCAGTTCAGTTAGTTATGAAATTATGAAACTAAATGTAGACCGCGCCAAGCGTAGTTCGGTTGTGAGTTGTGACCCAGCAGTTCAGTTCAGATTCGGTTCGACGGATGCTTTGTTTCGAGTGTAATTATCTCAAGTGTAACGTTTGAGTTAAACAAAGTGCCTAAACGATAAATGAAGCGAGCTTAGCAGCAAATGGGTTTACAATTTCTTACAATATTAAGAATAACTGAATAAAAAGAATCATAACTTGCCTGTACACAAGTGGTCTGGTAATTATTTTTGATATCCAAGACGCATTGCAAAAATTATTTAACCTAGAAATTAAATATAAAAATAATATCATATGACAATCACCAGCAGTAAACAAAAAGAATGGGTTTCAGAGATAATGTCCCAATAAGATAAAAATTATTGATGAACAAATTAAACAGCAGGTGAATTGTTTTCTTTATCTCAGTTGCAGAGTATAAAATTCAAATAAACATAAAATACGACTTTCTTAGATTTATTGCACAAGAAAACGAACCATTAAAAAACAAACAAAGAAAGAAACTACGAGGGTGGTCTGAAAGGTTTCCGACCTAATAAAGTTACAAGACATTTTTCAGATTTTTTTTTTATATTTTTCAACATGGTCTACTTGTAGCTCTACACACTTCTCCCAACGATGCTCCTATCTCTGTAACCCATCCAAATAGTACTCGGCGTTTTTATCTCCAAAATAATTGCTCATGAAGGTGATTGCCTCTTCATTTGACGAAAATCTCTGTCCTCCGAGAGAAATTTTCAGATGAGGGAACAAAAAGAAATCGCTTGGGACTAGATCTGGTGAGTAGGGCGGATGATCAAGCAGTTCAAACCGTATTTCGTAGATTTTCGCCATTGCAACCGCTGAGGTGTGAGACGGTACGTTGTTTTGGTGAAACAGGATTTTCTTTTTCTGCAAATGTGGCCGTTTTTCCGCAAGTTCTGCCTTCAGCTTATCAGGTAATGATGCATAGTATGCTCCTGTAAGGTTTTTTTCCTTTTTGAAGATAATCGATTAAAACAACTCCATGACTATCCTAAAAACCAGTCGCCCTCACTTTCCCAGGCAAAAAAAAGTTTTTGCTTTTTTTAGATCCGGTTCAACCTTTGCAGTCCACTGTTGGACTGTATTTTTGTTTCGGGTGTATAATGGTGTATCCAAGTTTCATCTACAGTAATTAATCGGCGCCAAAATTTGGATTTATTGCGCCTAAACTGCGCCAACAGAGGGTTGGAAATATTTATTCCAACATGTTTTTGGTCCAATGTGTGCAAACGTGGCACTCAACGCGCGCACAGCTTTCTGATGTAATATATGATAAACACGTTCTTTTGACATGTTTATAGCCTTTGATATCTCTCTAACTTTAATTCGGCGGTCATCTAGCACCTTATGGTGAACTTTGGCGATGCTTTCATCGGTAGTTGCAGTATTTTGAATCGCAAACGTCCGTCGTTTCACAAGCTCTTACGGATATGTTTAAATTCAGCTGCCCAAAATTTCACTGTGGTAAATAATGGCACAGAGTCCCCACACAGATTCGAAATTATCTTTGATTTGCGTAGGCGTTTTGCCTTTGAAAAAAAAAATAATTACAGCTCGAGATACTCTAGTTTGTCCATTTTCATAAAAACACTCACATAAACTCACTCAAAGGACTGTTAGAGAGCAACTGAACGTCAAAAATGGCTGAAACTTTGGGGAATAACTGTCAACAGATGAAGAACGAAATTTATTAGATTTTAGTTACGAGTGCTGCCATCTTCATTTTGAGGTCGGAAGCTTTTCGGACCATCCTCATACTTCAAATGCCTAAATGCACAGGAAAAGCTGAACTTAAAAGAAAAGGAATACAAACGAAAATGAGATTGAAATAGAAGGATAGAATAAAAATTGAAGCAATAAGATATAAATTACACTAATAGGTATGTGGAATTCAAATGGGGCAGAATATAGATGCACTTCTCATGCTCTTTTTGGATAACCAGACAGAGGATACGCAAGAAATGCTTGAGGATATAAACCAAGAGAATGAAGAAACACGAGGAGCTAACAAGAGATGCATAGACCAATTACGAGACACAAAGGGCTAATAAGTCTAATTCATGCAGTGGAAAAAGACAATATCATTAGTCGACTGTGAATGCAACGCATCACAATTTTCTCCAGTACCTTCATTAAGGTATTGTGACTTTGTGGGTTCGTGAAATAAAAAGTCCAATTTCACCACTCAAAAATGTTCTTTATTTCCACCGACTTACAGTTAAACACTTGCCAATTACACAGAATTACGTGCTGCAACAATTACAATTCACCAGTTCGTCCGTTACAATTTCCTTGTACTCGCGGTTACGTAAGCTCCGGTACACCTTCACAGTTACGTACAGTCTTCCGTTGCACAATCTTTCCGTTCATTAACACGTCACTGACTAACACTGCCTTCTTACACCAAGAACTGTCCTCACTCACACACACTAACCAACTGATTGACCAACTCAACTCTGTCTGTCTGTAACCCTCTTTAAATAGGAATATCGCCAACTTCTGGTGTTTACAGGATTGTTCTAGTAACAGAAAGATCGAGAACCAGGTGTAAGGAAACATACGGCACAGTCATGTTTTTCCCCCAACCACAGCCTGTCACCACTATAGGACAAACGAGGCGAGGGCGTGGCTAACCGAACCTTCCCTGTCTCCCGCTGCCAGCTGCTTTCACAGGGTGTTCCAGCGCTCCCGTTACAGTATTTATTGTAATTACTTGTTCTGTTTAAATATAGTTAAGGTCCGCCCTTACTACATACGGCACCACAGGTGGGACATTGGTGATACGTGCGATGTAATGATAATTACGAAATAACATTTGGAAAGATTCAGATCTAAGTTTAGTGTACACTGCTCTGCATTTTCCAATCATGGCTAAGTGCATAGCGAGGAACGGTCATGGAAAGATTTGAAGTGCAGATCTCTTGTTCATGAGTGGGTGCCATAGCTACCTCAGCTACCCACATTGACTACGAACTACAAAGAATATAGAGGCAGCAGTAAGGCATTTTATTTATAAAACATTAATGAAGGACCAGAGCCTGCAGTGCGACTCTGGCTTTATGAGCAGAGAACTTTTAACCTTCGCCTCCGTCTTTATTTTTGCTGCACATGCACAAGGGTTCTACATGAACACTTTTTTCTTCATACGGTACTGCCACCATTTGAGCGATAAGAGCTTCGTAACAGGTAACATATGATAAAAATGTTTGTTTGAAAATTTCTGCCGTTTCAATCACAGAGGAAAATCCTGTACTTTTATTTTGGTTATACAAAAAAGTTCTTTTATACGTGATATAAACAAAAGTGCAACAGAACTCTAGATAATTACCATATAAAATTGCAGTCTTTTGGTCAACGCAGTACGTTATCATCGGCACGCAACAACGGGTAAAGTTTTTTACCTTTAGTACATGTAAATGGTTACTAGAGAAGGGCTTACAGTCGATCCTAAAAATGCATACCGAAATTTGTTTGTAAATACACGTCTAGAGGTCTCCTGAAACCAAAAGTTCTTTTAAAGCAAAATATCGTTTTGTATTTTACTGCTCTCTCTCTCTGTGTGTGTGTGTGTGTGTGTGTGTGTGTGTGTGTGTGTGTGTGTGTGTGTGTGTGTGTGTGTGTGTGTGTGTGTGTGTGTGTGAGAGCAAATCTGTGATCGGGATAACTAAGAAATGGCAAATAGGTTGAACAAAAATCTTTGAAGAGGAAGATTAACAAGAAAATCCTGAAACTATTGTATATATAGAGTATTTTTGTAAAAAGTTTATTTTATCAAAAATGGATCTCGATTTTTATTTTAAATATCTTAAGTTTAAGCTATTTTCATGGTAAATAAAACGCATATCTTGAATATTCTGGGAATGTCCTCAGAAGTCCTCTCCGCTCTGATGACTTTTGCAACTAGTAAACGTATAAAGTAGATAATATGTTATCATACAAAAATATATCTCTCTCAAAATTTGTGTAAAATATATCTTTCGGTGTGTAATGAACCACTTCCCAGATATTCCACATTATTTGTCTTAATTTCGCAGAATCTCAAACGTTTCACAAATGGCAAGTCTGATTCTTTTTTAATTTTGCTGTCGTAGAATAGAATTCTGTTGCCATTCCATAGCGACCAGCTCTTAAGAGATCCGACTATTGCGTAAAGCTTACTGTATTTCCATATAACCTTGTACTTACAAGAAATTTCGAAATGAGCTGATGTTATCTTGATAAAGATGAGGTAAACGAAGGAATAAGCATGTCAGCTTTAGTTAGAAATTCTGTTAGATATTCAAAATTGGAGGTTCGACAGAAGTTTAAAGAACTCGGATCATGGCAGTCTACAGAATTTTTCGATTGAACTAAGAAGCTATTAACAGCCGATTAAAAAGCCAGACTGATGAAGGGGCGATCAGTTTTGCACATGTCCTTTCGATGTATTCAGTCAAACAGGCCACCAGTAACAGGAGTACCTCACTGTATCACTGCCAGTAGACCATTGTATGCATGTTTACATTCGTCTCATCATATTCTCTAAAGTTTTACGGAGAGTATCCTTGCCAATGTTACTTATTTCGGTTCAAATTGATTCCTTGAGAACATCAATTGTCCGTGGCCTATTCTTGGACACTCTATTTTTAGATACACCTAGAAGAAAAATCCAGTGAGGTTAGGTCAGGGGATCTGGAGGTACAGTCCTTTGCGATTATTCGATTATCAAAGAAACTGGTTACAGGTTCTATGGTGTCACTAGATGTATGACATGTTGCGTCATCTTGCTGGAAATAACCTTATCTCAATTCTATATCATCCAGCTGCTCCAAAACTGTCTTGAAGATACCCATATAAACTTCAGTGTCTACAGTCGTATCAAAGAAAATTGGACAACCAGTATTGACAATTGTTGATAAGTGTTGACCAACCCGTGTTGACAATTCTCCCCGAGCTACTGATATCATTAAAACAAATTTCAACATTCTACGAGCTTTCATAGGGAAATCATGGCATATTGCAATGGTTCAGATTTATATGGATCGCACTATATTTCTAGTGTAACCCTTAAGAGGAATGGATGAAGTGGAGACTCGAGTGGCCAGATCTGGCGACGATGTAAACTAGCAAGGACGTGATTCCATAGGATTCTAACATGGAGTTTGAGACAGTGAAAATGGGAAATAACCCACAGGAATGTTGTCGTAGCGGCCAAATAGCTCTAGCATTTGCTTATCGCCCTGGAGGACCACGAATAAAAAGCAGATGAGAGGGCCCAATCCGAATTGAAGTCGCGACTATCAAATGCGAGCCTCTCACATTTTCACGATGCCATCTTAGATTTCGTTTGATGTTTGTCCAATACGAGTAGAGTGGAAATTTGTCTCACGAAGCTGAACCGACGAACGTTCTTTCCAACCTGCCCCTTGTTTGGCAGTTTCTCTCCGCTGTACAAACACTGTCACCAGAAATAGACATCGCTCTCTCGCCAACTTGTTTCGTTATCTTAAAGCTGAAGTTTGAGTCCAGACGGCATTTCTTCGATTTTTGAAGATATAACAACTAAAACTAGGGAGAGAAGTCTCTCACTTATAGCACAAAAAGTGAAGTTTTTATGGTTTTAATGTGAGGTATTTCCAAAATTGAGTTACGTACATTTGTATATATGTATTTAGGATATTTTAAAGCTCATAACGTTTATCAATGTTTAATTTGATTCTACAGAGGAGGAACATATAAAATAATGGACGATTTTGGTGCATTATCTCTTAAAATTTCTATGTTTTCTATCTTCTATCATATTTGAATAAACCCATTTCTGTATTAAACTAATGTAATTTAATTTCGTAAATATGTATTATTTAATGATATCGTCTTCAAACTGACTCCACTTAGACTATTCCGTTTACATGTATATGGATATCAATGTCACAAATATTAGTATACATTTTGTTTTTTAGGATTTAGGATTATATCGGGTACTGGAATTTCAATCCACAGGAGTACTTTTACCTAATACAGATGTGCCGCTTTTAAACACACTTAAAACATCTGCCAGGACGGGATTCGAACCTGAAACCTTTTGATTAGTAAGATAACGCCAATCCCACCGTACCAAACAGGCTGGTATCAATGTGAATAATTTTGGATTTCACGCTAAGTATTCATGTGCTGGATAGAGTCAACATGAAAAATTCAATGCCATGGCCGGGATTTGAACCACGGATCTACTGGTTTCCGTCCAGTCGCTCTTAACCCTTGAGCTACCATGGCCAACGTGCCTTCCTGACATTAAATTCTCCAGTTGACTCGTATATTTCCCCGGTAGACCGGGGCATGGCATTGAATTTTTCATGTTGACTCTATCCATCAAATGTCTTAGCCTATATACGGCTAGTGTGGAGAAATGATTAATTTCCATCAATTAACTAAAATAATTCATGTGCTGTTGGTGGTATATACAGTAAGGCGCACGTGATTCAATCTGAGATTCACGTGTCGTTTTGGAACACTCCGATTCTGTTGAAAAAGAAGAGGAAGAGAGAGAGAGTTAAAAAGGTGAACTTGATGCTAATTAAATCAACAAGGAATATTTGTTTAAATGCTTAGTAAATATTCGTTACCTTGTACGTTACTTAGAATTTACTTGTACATTTGATAAATTCAAAGTCCCTTTATGAACTTCATTCTAAAGCAGGATCAGTTTATTTTTAAAATAAAAGACGTCCATTATTTAAGTATACGTTTAGAATAAACTTAAGCAATAACATAAAATTGATATTAAAAATATACTGATAAAGGTATTCTAAGTTGGAGCACGTGCAAGTTGCTGGAATTCTCTTTCGCTACACTATATAAATTGCTAGTTTCTCTTGTATGTGCTTATAATAATAGAGGAACTATTTCCACTCGATATTTTCATTTTGAAATCTTACCAGAAATACAAATTTTAGATCCTGGAATATCATTGCCAAAAACTTTTTTTAAAAAAAGGTCCCTATGTGCGTTTTTGTGTATCTGTAAACAACATAATTCTAAAAAGGAAATTCGTGTAATAATTGTCCATCTGGGTATTTAAATTTTGTGTCTTCCAAAGATGAGATGGCTACATTCTAAAGAAAATACGCTAATTCCAAACTTCCGCATTCTTGTAACATTTTTCGAAAATTTGGATATTCTAAAATTTTTTCTAAAGCAAATACATTTACAATATTTACATGAGAAGTAATATGCATATCTTAAATTTTCTGACGATAACTTATGAATTCCTTTTCATTACAAAGAAATTTCACATAGCTGAACTACGTTACTTATAAGCTGTAATACTTTAGTCTATACCGCAGCATTCAGGACCTTTCATTAAATAGAACAGACGTTATATGAAAGTTTTCTATTATTTTGCGTGATTATCAGGACCTTTTCCTATGTTACTAGGAATATCTGGAGCTATTACAAATATAAAGAATAAATGTAGAGAATTCGCAATAACTTTTTTCTAGATTACTGTAGAACAAATTCATAAAGAATGGGTGAAGTTAACTGAAATTGTTTATTGTCATTCGGAAATGAAAAAAGGTACTCGTGCAACGCCCTGCAGCCAACTTTCACTATACTGAAGGTTGATATATGTTTAGTACCCGACTCCATACTGACAGTATATGCGCTCTTCGTACCCTGTTTTACCAACTGCTTCATGTATTCCAAAAGTTCTCTTCAAAAATAGTTATATTATACACTTCGTTGTTAAAAGGAAAATGTCGCTGCCGAAACGATAGTAAAACCTTAAACGAGGAGAACAACCTTCAAAACATCCAAACCAATAACAGCGAATATCTCGGATATGCCCGCCTCGGTAGCGTAGATGGTAGAATGCCTGCCTTACGTACAAGAGGTCCCGAGTTCGAATCTCGGTCAGGGTGAGTCACCTGGATAAGGTTTTTCCCGGGGTTTCCCTTATCCTAAAAGACGAATGTAGGGTAAATCTAAGCAACATGGACCTTGGAATCATTAGAGCATCATTTCAGCCAGTTCGATATGACTTAACGTTGGACGTAAATTACAAAAAAAAAAAAAAAAAAAAAAAAAAAAAAAAAAAAAAAAAAAAAAAAAAGAATCTCGGAAATGATTAGTAAGCAAGGACACCATTTTTTCCTAGTGCTGTTCATATTAGTGTCACGGTGACCACGAGATCAAAGACAAGGGTAACCTGTTTGTGCTGTGTCGGAGAACAGTGTGTCACCCCTATCTACTAGTAAACACAGTCTAGAGTTAGGAATTAGTGTTACACAACGGAGCAGAACAGCTTCATAGATACACTCCAGGAAGAAGAGATAAACAAGGGGAAGATTGGAGGCTGTGGGCAGGCAGTAGGTAAGCACCCCTTTGGAGTCCACGGGGAGCATCCGCGTCATCTGTCCGGTTCCTCATAGCCACGAAACCTAAAATTAAACCTTAAAAATAAGGAAACATAATAAAGGGATACAGTGCCAAGGAAATCGCAAAATCGCACTCCAGATATTGCCTTTTGACGCATGAAACTACGAAAAACCCTTTGAAAGGGTAAACAGTCACTGGGATTCGAACCTGGGACCTCAAGAATGCGAGGTTTAGAAGTCACCTTGGACCTTCTGTCTCAGTTGTATACACAGGTACTTCAGTGAAGCTAAAGGAGAATTGTTACAAAGCATCGTTTGTATTAATGACTCAAAATATCTGTTCAGTCTTGCTGGTTTAACATTAGTATACAAAACTGTATACATTCAGAATGAAAGAAACTCCAACAAACTCGACGGAGTAATATTTTCAGAAAACATAATATAACATTAAGTTTCCATGAAAGGAGTATTTGTTTCAGTTTCACATTTCGATATTGACTTGTTCTTATTTCTCTCTTACTGTATCTCTTCTATACACATAAATATATACATACTATCACCGTGTGGCATTGTTGTGCTGCTGCCACAACCCGGAGCCGGGCGCGTGGGCAAGAGAGAAAGAGACAGAGGTTCTCGGACGTTCTGTCCATTGTTGTTGCCACTAAAGTTCTCGGAAGGTCTGCTGCTTTCTAAGAACAATGGTTCGGAGATATAAATACCGACAAGGTATTAGAAGCGGCAGTTGTTTGTTGGTTATTGTGACTCGACGATTGAAGTGTACCGCAGTTACTTCTTTCCTTTGTTTCCTTGCAGCAAAACACCGAGTCAGCCTTGAAGACAGCTGATTGTCAATTTAACGTCTTTTTACTGCTGCAAAAGTTGTTTTAAATTTCTGCAAACCGGATTTTCAAATCTACGTAATCCACGCAGTCACAACACATATACGCGTACTTACATATATCATACGTACACATAGATAATTCTAATAAGGGGTTTTGTCACTTTGCGGGCTTCAAAACGAGTATATTATTGGAATAAACATTTTCAATACACATCAGTGACAGCAAGAATAGGTTTCTTGCTGCTGTACTCTATCATAAAAAGATAGAGTTAAAACAGAAGCAAACATTATTCTGCAGATATTCTTTTGTTCAACTTAAACGACGCCTTTTACTTCTGAAGAGTTTGTAACATCACAAGTTCACTCCTTTATCTCACAACCGCCTTGCATTTTGTTCTGAACTTTTCCCTCCTCTCTTGCAATTGTATTACTTCCCCAAAGAGACGATATTTGGAGACAATAATACATCCACTTGTGTTATTGGTATATCGGCTTTCTTCCTCCGTTGTTTTCCTTTCCCTCAACTCGATTAGCACGTCGACCTTCTTTTGTTCCTATCATCATCTGGCATGAGTGAGCGGCTGATCAAACATTCAGAATTGGATCGCGCGGTCTTTGTATAGAAACGACAATGCCCCGACAACAAAATCGATATGGTTTAGAGTAAGGCACGTGGTGGTCTGTTGCTTTTATCTCCTCATCGTGTTAAAATTGCACATATCTTACTTTTCCTTTGGGATTAAACATTTGAAAGTGTTTGATTCGGAGCATCATGCACTATTTAGTTAATTATACTATAACTTCATTTAGTTTTCACTGTCAGTTCAGTAACGCGAACTATTTTCCTTGTTTTAGTGGCATAATAGACGATTTATCTATAGAGGAGTCGAACATAACGCCTTTAAAATCTTTAGCAGTAGCAGAATTGACTGTAGTTACAATAGTCTAACAAACTTACTCGGAGAATGCATGAGAAATGCACTCACTAACCTGTTGTCCTAATAACTCGTTCGGAAGCATGCTGGCTTATTAAAATGTCTATTAGAATTTTCCACACAATATTCTAGAATTTTCTGCATTCGGGGTGGGTTGTGATTATCTCTCGATAAGGTTTCTCGTGTTTATGCTGGACGAGAACGCGACTGGACTATATCTCAATTTCTCTATAACAACTTCCCGACAAGTTTCGCCCAAGCTATTCATATTTTATTCGACCATTCATCATCATCATCATCATCATCATTAAAGGTCTCGACCCTAGGAATCGTTCCGAACCCATTAATCAATATCTCTTGCTCGGTTTTCCTATATTTATTTTACCTTTTGGAACGTAGTTGACCACTATTCTGTCGTCTCCAGTTTTCTTTATTGCTTAATTTCCCTTTTTAAGTTAAATATGTTCAATTCTTATATTTCTTCATTTGTTTTATAATCTAACAGAGTATCCAGCCAGTGATCAAACAATCTATTTTCATATTGCTTTTCTTTATTCGACCATTGTTTTCTTAATTCGAAGTAAACATCCCTGGAAATATACCGACACATGGAATGTGGCTAGAATTTATCAATTGTGAAGTCCTAATTATTAAAATATACGAATAGCTGTGTCCTTTGTTCTTGGAATAAGTCATTATAAAATAAATACTTATAACAAAATTTTGGTGTAGTTAACTGCAGCAAAGCAATTTATCACTTTAAAATATTTCGTAATATCAAAGTCGTGTCTATATTAGCATATGGTCCGATATTTCTCCAGTCTTAGTTATTTGAAAATGAATTTTTTTAACTCATTTGTTGAAAGATCAGCGCATCTGCGCTCTACAAATCATTGATTATAGACATTATTTACATACAAGATAGAATGAATAACAAATGAGATGAGGAAAGCCCTATTGGGCCCCCCATAAGTAGGTACATTATTGTTTTAAGTATTACAGAAGACCTTGTATTCTCTGAGAGCTGATCCAGTGGTAGACGACTCCTAATGCGGGTTGGAAAGCTAGATTTTGTGCCAAGGGAATAGTAAATGGCTCCTGAGAGGTGTTTTAGGTTGCTGTAGAACTTTTCGACTTGTGAAGAAATTGACTGTTGAATGGTGCTGATTCCAGTTTCTCTATGTAGTTGACTATATCTGACAAACCATGGTGCATCTGTTGAGATTCGTAATACTTTGTTTTGAAATGTCTGGATACGTTTGATTTGGGAAGGACTGGTCCCTCCCCAGACTGGGCAGGCATATAGTAGGAGTGGTCTTAATAAAGTCGTGTAGAGTAGTGTGCAGTTTTTTAATTTGAGTGAAGATCTTTTGTTGAGAAGAGGGTAGAGCTTAGCCAGTCTTGCTCGAGCTAGTTTGAGTTTGTTACTTATGTGATGTTTCCATGTGAGTCGTCAATCCATGAGTACGCCGAGATATTTCACTGTTTCAATCTCAGTTTTCCAGGGTATAGGTTTCATTGGGAATGTTACTGGTGGAGGATAATCCGGTCTGCATAGTGTAAAGATCATTGCTTCACAATTTTGCTGGTTGATCGAAATACGCCAGTTATCAAGTCAGAGTATAATTAAGATTAAGGCCTCTTGAAGATGATTTCTGGCGGTGTGGATAGTGTGATGTGTTGCGAAGGAAATGAAATTCACATACATGTAAAACAACAATTAAAGTTATTATAGCAACGAAACTCCCTTAGAACCCTGAAACAGCCACTTGGGATGGACGGGAGAGACAGAAAACTTTGACGTTTAAACGATTTTCCCCAACTTTTGTTTAGCGACACAGGGAACCCCGAGAAAGCTCAGGTCAGGAAGGTCGTCCACGGGAATCAAACCGACGACCTTCCTGAGCCGTTCCGTTTGGTTCTACAGCCCCTGTCTCGTGGTAAATAGAGTTTACGTATTTTTGGATGCCTGCATCCTTGTTAACAAAGCAAGGTTACGTTTAGGGGTATGATATTACAACTAAGAAATGCATTGCTAATTTTATATACCACATATTAGGGTAATATTTCCGAAATTTCACTCCGGGAGCATGAAACGTTAATTAAAAGCATGTGTGTGTGGTGTTGTGTAGTGTTTAACGCTCGCTTTTACCGCATGTGGCACCGCAGGCGGTGACACTGATGATACGTGAGATGAAGATGGAGCACCGGTGGAATGAGATGGCTTGGGAAACCGGAGATCTCAGAGAAAATCCGCCTCAGCCCCGTGTTGTACACCACAAATATTACTTTGCGGTCGCCTGAGATCGAACCAGGACCACTTTGTTGAGAGCCGAGTGGTATAACCACTAAACCACGACGCGGCCCTTTAATTAAAAGCATATTTTAAATGCAGGGAAATGGAGATTGCTAGGATTAAGAAGAAGCATTAGAATTGCAATGAGTAAATCCTTTATAATGACTTAAACATTCACTCTGGGAATATTAAGACTTATAATCGATTGAGACAGAAATAAATATTTAATGTAGAATTAGTAAATGTAATTGCAGTGATGAGATCGACCTATTTGCGCTTGCAGAATAACTCAAAACCGAAAAGTCGTTTAAATTCCAAACATGGTATTTAGTTTCAGCATCTCGTAAGGAATGGCACGTATTGTTTGCAGTTATTGTCAGAGAATGACAAAGATATTGTGTTCAAGACCGTATTCTCCTCTAAGTATGTGTGCTGTTGCTTGAGAAGCTGCCTGGAGGATGTCGTCTTACATTTAATGACGAGATCCAAATCTTGAATGAGTTATCCCCTCATAGAACCACAAGCATATACCTTAATGCTCCAGAGCAGGTTCATTTAAATTAAAATAGAGTGCAACTCCTTGAAATGCTAGAAAGGTGAGAGTATTCTGAAAGTTTCGTATTTCATGTTTAAGCACTGCACAACAGGCAGTAGCAGCTAAGTGAGCGAAGTGGAGTGGAGTGGAGTGGTATGGGGTCCTGTTACACTCTCGCTGCCTATTGGATAAGTGCTTAACGTCCTTGTGCAACTATGGCGATAATCTAATACTTTGTAAGCTTCTAGTAAATGCCTTCTTCCTGTTACACTAGACTGCAAGCTCACAGTGTACGAAAATGCATCAGCTAGGTATAAGAAAACCACAAACAGAATGTCTGCATCTTATATGTACAAGGGAAATTGAGCTAAAAGAACATATATAGATCGCATCAATATAATACAGACCAACTCAGTAGCGTAGATGGCAGCGTGTCTGCTTCACATTCAAGAGGTCCCGACTACTAATCTCACACCTATACTATGACCAAAGAGAGAATAAGGTACCGAATCACTCCACGTCCACATACGTTCGGAATGACAGTACTGTTACCGCTTCCTTATGTATAATATTAATATGTCTTAATAATATGAATATGCACTTTCAACACAAAAACACATATTTATTCAAGCCAACCGCATATTCGCTTCTTAAAGTATAATATAAATATAAATTTTCGACACAAAAGGCACATTTTTCGAGCTAAGTATCACGGAGCACACTATTAATCTATGAAAATTAACTGCTACTTACGTATTTTTCGTACTATTTAACACGAGACTTATCCATTGCCAGCAATTTCACCTTAACATGACGTGGAATATTTTATTTTTACTCTGTAGCCATGTTATGATGTCACTTGTTGTTTGGTATGTCACTCTGTGGTAGGGGGCATTGTCCATCACAATAACGCTATTCGGTTGTGATTTGGGAAATTGATGAACCTTTCGGCTGATTGCTGACCTCACAAACCCATCATAGACAACATCTAACACTGATCTGACACGTGGTCTCTTCTTGCCGGGAGTTGAAACTTCACCGAATGTGGCTTTTTGCTTGCGTGCACTATAAATGCTGGAAACCGACACACTGATAAACTCAGATGTTAACTTCACCACTTCATCGATAGCAAGTTCTGGACAATTTTCACTGAACTTGTTAAATACATTCAATATTATTATATTTTCACCACTTCGTAAAGACTTTCCACGCGCATGGCCAGTTCCGCCATGATTCACAACTGGATACACCTCTCAGCTTCAATATGCGCGCGCAACAATTTACTTTAATTACAAACTGACTTAACTGTTAGTATATGTTTTTATCGTTGAAATATGCTTAGAACGCACTTGTGCGCTTTAGCAAAACGAACTCAAGACTGCACACCTCAGTAGCAGTACTTTTTCAAGGGACTATCTACACGGTGGAGGCATCATGGAAATTATGAAGAAGGCGCGCTACGATCAACGGTCACATCTACTTTATTCTCCCGCTGAAAGCATTATATATTCTCTTGAGAGTGTGAAAGCATCATCTCTGCTCTATGTGGGGTCTGTTTGCCAATAATCGGGTGTGGAGTATAGCTGGAAATACCCGAAAATGAGTCCAGAATAGGTAGAAACATATATTCATAATAACACAACATTATAAGAGTGGGAGTGTTTACCCCTGACGGACAGCGATCTACACACTGGCATATGCAAGGAGCGCCGTCCCCCACACCTGACTCAAAGCTGACGAGGGATATCCAGCAGCTACACGAAAGTGGTTGCATGTGGCACTTTCCAGGCTTCAGTTTTGGGGGTTACGGTTCTACTCCGTAGCAGAATTTTGGTGCACATGGTTTATATACAGCAGGCATTATACTGTCAAATTTTTAGGTGCGTAGCCGTGATACTTCCCTTTAAAGTAACCTAGAAATATGTTTGGTAACCTATGTCAATCAAATGTAACACAACCTAACGTAGCCTAACCTAACTTCAGCTAATCATTACTAAGCTAAGCTGACCTAATCTAAATTTATCTAGCTTAATCTAAGAAGTTATAATAAATAATCGTTAATAAAGAAATTTAATTTATAAGAAACAATCCTTAATAATTCGTGGATAAAGAGTTACAACTGCTGTAAAGCCCAAGGTTTTTTGTTGTACAATTTCAATGTGTACATGCCAAAAATAGCAGAAGCATGCTTATGCGTGATACTGTTTTAAGGTTAATTAGATATTTTCAATATCAATACTGAAGTTTGTGCAAGCTATTGCACCTGCTCCATGGTCGAGTGATTACACCGCTGAACTCTCACCGAAGCGGCCCGGGTTCGATCCCAGGCGTACGCATGTGAGATTTGTGGTGGGCAAAGCGGCGTCGATGTGGGATACCTCCGGGTGCTCAGGTTTAACATCTCATCTTCCGGGGGTTCGATCCCAGGCGACCGCAAAGTGAGATTTGTGGTGGACAACACGACGTTGGGGTGGGTTTTCTCCGGGACCTCCGGTTTCCCCCGCCATCTCATTCCACCGGTGCTCCATCTTCATCTCATGCATCATCAGTGTCACCGCCTGTGGTGCCATATGTAGTAAAAGCGGGCGTTAAACACTACACATTCATTCATTCATTCTCATCTTCCGGTGCTCCATCTTCATTTCATGTCACCGCCTGCGGTGCCGCATGTAGTAAAAGCGGACATTAAGCACTACAAAAGAGAACCTGCCTTACAAAACGTTATGCACCGTAGACTATGGGTTCAGAAGTCCTTAAATTGTCAGTGAGCTTTTCTGCTTTGCTCAGAATACCTTTTTCTTTTAACTTTGACGCAGCCCCTGTCACCTAGGAATACTGAGACGACAGATAACCTGATATCAGAAAGACACTAGAACAAACAAATGAATAAACATAAATAAATGACGTATACCAGTATAGACATATGCCATAATGCTAGCATATACTCCGGAGACCGCCACAGTGACAAGGCCACTCTACGAAGGTCAGGAAACTCCCTTTGCAATCTCTGTAAACAAACAACCCTACTCTATCGTCTGCTTTTCCCTCAAGACAAATTTGGTGCCTCTCAGTCAGAAACCAACCCATTGTTAAAATCCCATGCGTGCTTCTGACAACAGGCTATAAGATTTTGAACGACGCGCAGAACGCATGCTTTCGCATAAGATTTTGCATGCGGACCGTTGGAGAAAGCGTCTCTGATGTTAGGTCCGAAACTGGAAATTCTGAATACTGATCTCAAGTGGGGATAGTTACCAGCCAATAGAAAATTGATATCTGTTCATGTGATTTTGCAAACTCCGAGAGCGTGGGGGTGATTCAAAGTGATGGCGGAAAGTAGGTTTTTCTAGTAAGAGCACTTTGGTCCTGACTTCTACGTAAGACAGACGCGCATTTGGCGCCGCCTAACAAGTACACTTCCGCGCCATGCACAGAGACAAAGTGCAATATCTAACAATCTCTCCAGTGAGAGTTAGCACAAAGAGTAATATATGGGGAAGACGATAAATAATTCCAATTCGATTACGCAGTGCTACTGCCTCCGTGCTTCACATCACAATATTGACAGTGACGCTAAACATAGCAACCACACCGACGACGACTTTACGGTGGCGAGAAAAGGAGCCTAAGGATAACAATAAACTTCTGTCTACCAGATTCGAGGTGTCATCATTCAACCCACAACCAGTCAGGACGCCTGAAGTACAGATGAGAGTTCTCATGCGGGAGCTGCAAGGTACATCGAACCGATAACAATCTCCCTTTCCTTAACCTCTGCACGCCACCAATCCTTAATTGAGAGGCGTTGAGCACAAGGGAGAGCTCGACGTGGTTCGCTACGGGCCGGACCGCCTCAACTTATGCTGTTATTTGAACATTGCGATAGGTGGGTGGTAATATGTACTGCAGAATACAAGTTTCATATACAAATAGGTTTAGTTCTCAGTTTCAGAGATTTGTTTATAGATATGAGGTGTAAAGTTGTTTTTCTTTTTTGTATTTTACGTCCTCCAACGTTAAGTCATGTCAGACGATGAATAGAATGGGTGAAATGGGGCTCAAATGAGCCCAGAGTCCATAGAGCTTAGAGTTACATTCCCGTTTCTGGATAAGGGAAACTCCGAAAAAACAACAGTATCCAGGTAACTCAACCTGACCGAGATTCGAACTCGGGACCTCTTGGACGTGAGGTAGGCATCGGCGCTACCGAGGCGGGCGAGGTGTAAAGTAATGGATGAACACGGACACAAAGTACATCGCTAATTTAGATTGTTGCTAAAGTTTGAATCAACAGGGGATGGCAATTCATCTTGTTTACACACATACCGAATGATGTAAATAAAATTGTACATTGTGCATTGATCCTAATCAATCGCACACATAAACTGAAAATATGCAGAACGCAAATATCTTACTAACACATGAAAAAAATTGAATTAAAAAAGAAAATCATCTTTAAATACAATTTATTAGTATACCCTACTTTAGTAAACAAATAATAGTTAAGTAAAATAAATAATAAGTGAAGATGACTTAAATATTCGTATAAAGCTTCAAAACTGACGTTTAGCTCTTCTTACACCCTTTTCTTTATTACCAACCTTCTTAGAAATCACTCTTGCGTTAAGTAGAGTTATCTAATTGATTTACCTACCTTTCCATGTCTGCCGGTAGCGTCCAACACACCCTCAGATCTCCATTCGAGATGGCAAAGGTTCAAAATGTATATTACACTTCATTTATCCGTACTTTCACATTGCCAAAATATGCACTTACGCACTTTTCTTCTCTTAAAAGGAAAGATTAGATTTTACTATTCGCCACGCCAAATAAAGAGCATGGTTCCATACTTCGTTCACTTTAATAATAAAAATCCTAATAATTGTAGGTGTATATGTAGATATACCTAATATATTGCGATCCATATAAAAGTGAACCATTTCGAAAGGCCATAACTTTTGAACCAATAATAGGAAATACGTGCAACTTCGGGAGAATATAATACACAATTTGGAAATTACATTACACTATTTAAATCTCAGGGAAAATGTTTGAAGTGTCCTCCACCAGCATCTATACAAGTTTGCACTCATCTCACCATATACTCTGAAGTTTTACGGAGAGTATACTCGCCAATGTTACTTATTTCGGTTCGAATGGATTTATTGAGAACATATATTGTCCGTGGCCCATTCTTGTACACTCTATTTTTAGAAACCCCCACAAGAAAGAGTCCGGTGAGGTTAGGTCAAGGGAACTGGTGGGCCACAGATCCCTTGAGATTGTCCAATTATCAAAGAAACAGGTTAAAAGTTCCATGGTGTCATGTTGCTCCATCTTGCTGGAAATAACCTTCTCTCAATTGGATATCACCTCCGTAAAACTTCAGAGAATATGGTGAGACCAGTGCAAACATGTATAGATGCTGGTGGAGGACACTTCCAACATATTCTCGGAGATGTAAATAATGTAATGTAATCTCCCAAATGTGTATTATATTCTCCTAAAGTTGTACATGTGTTCTATTAAAATGGTTCAGGTTTATATGGATCACACTTTATAATACAACCTAAGTCTAGTAGACTATCTTTAAGACTAGAAATTTCAAGCTTAATATACATCGGCATGTTAGCTTAAATAGTCTGTGTATTAAATCTAAAAACCGCACTTGCAAAGATTGGTGAGGTTTTTTTAACGGCTAACGGTCTAATGTCTAGCCAAGCGATGCTAATGCGCGTTCCCAGAAGCGAATGCTACTAAAAACAAGCGTTTCTACTGATACGCTGTTATCGGGACGGAGAAAGCACAGCATATCCATCCTTACATTTCACTCTACTGAACTAAAGCAGAAGGATCTAACAAATGTTAATTACGAAAATAATTATAGTTACACTTTAATTAATGTAGCGTGTGAGGAATAAATTAAGAATTAATAGCCTGAGTGCTACCGAAACCTGTGCGCTCTTATCTACATGCAAAATTATTTTGTGCTCTTACATTGGATTTCATGCCTCTCTGATAATATATTTTGCATAATTCGCCGAAAGGCCTTTTCAAGCTGGAACAATTTCAGTTTTACTTAACAAAGAAACCTGATAGCGTAAACAACTCGACTTTTTAACAGTAATTAATTTTTATTTTAGCGTCGCTTTTTGTGACGGCTTTGTGATATATAAGTGTCCGTGTTGCTGTTTTTAAAAGTTCTGTAATACTGCTGCGACTGAATATTATTCCATTCTGACGTGTACATTCTGTACACGGAATCGTGCTGGTGTAATGCTTCCTGTTTTATATTGGCAAGAAAATCTAAATGACCTCTGTCATGGCTGCATAATTGCAGTTTGATATGTTTTATATGTTCTTTCAAATGCATATACATTTGGCCAAATAATACATTTTTACGTACAAGCTCTCTTAAAGGAAATTACTTTAATAAACCAGAGGTATCGGTTACGTTTTCGTTCATTCGACTGTTTATCCAATTTTTAAGTTGTGAAAATTTATAAAATGTTTTCAAAGATGGATTGGTTTTGAATTGATTTTGTATATGTAGTGTAAATAGGAAGGAAGGATTTTGATTTGAAAATTTATGATAGTCTAAATGTAAATGTTGTGTTATATATTATGAATTTTATAAATGATATTTTGAAATGAGTTTAATAGAAATGTTTAATAATTTAGGTATTTATATGTTATTAAGGATAATTTAAATTAAAAGAAATGTATTTATTTTCTTTTTGATAGTTGGTATTTTTAATGGTATTTAATGAGTTTTGATATTTTAAGTTATAAAGGTACATTTAAATTAAAATATATGTGAAGTTTATGAAAGTTTAAACAATAAGATTGTTTTTTATTTTAAGATTAGTGTTTTTGTTCAATTGTTGAATTTTTTAAAGTTTTTATTTTAATATTTTTATTGTAATTAAAGTTTTGTAAATTTTGATATTTAAATTATTTAGATTTTGTATATTGAAATTTTGATACACTTTTGAAATATTAATTTGTATTGTTAATGTAAATTGAATTTGAGTAGAATTATGAGTGAAATTTGAATTTTATGGTTTGTTAAAGTATTGTAGATGAAATTGTGAGTTATATGAATTTTTGTTTAAATGATGTTAATATGGTGTGATGGAGATTTTGTTAATTTGTATAAATTTTATGCTATTTAATTTTTGTTTTGATCAGTTAATTTGAATTGGCGTTTAAATAATTGAATTGATTTTATATAATTATTTTGAAATTTTGTTAATTTGTTGTATGAATTTGTATGGTTGAATTTTTGTATCTATATAAGCATTTTGGTAAAGTTATACAGAGATTTTTAAAAAAAAATGTTAAAGTTTTTTTTAAAAATTTTCAAGGATCTTATATTAAAACGTATTGGTTACCAGTACGTGAAATATCGGTAATCGATATTGTAGTTAGTAGTTTTTTAAGCTGGCTACCAGTTAAATGTTTACTGAATACCAGTATTTGTATTATTTGTAAATTAGTAGTCATTTTGTATTTTGTATTATTTTATTTTAGATGTCTTTAAATTTTGTTTTACTATCTGAAATATTTTGTATTGTGATCGTGGTGTTTTTGTAGTTATTTGTTTTTTAATAAATAAGAATTTGGAAATTATGTCCCAGTATAAGAAATTAGGAACCGGGACGCAGATTTTAAGAATTTTTTAAATTTTTTTTATTTGTTTATTCAATTGAAGCCGTATTTTTAAGTGGTCAATGATTACATTTCCCTACAATGTATCCACACCGCATTGTTCCCTGCCTGTCTTTCTGAATGCATCAAATAACTCGTAAATGTTGCAAGTATGAAGCTGCAATTAAATTTAGGCTTTTAGAATATTTATCTATCAGACAAATTAAAATTTGATTGATTTAAATATGGGGAATGGAATGAAGGACTTACAGCTTTTACCGTTGACTTCGAACCACATTAGTCATTACGAATATTCTTTGCTGTCAGAATAGTTGGATAGGCTCGACTTAAAACCTCTATCTTTTAGCTCTGAATGAACTACGGACCTAAGAGCGAGAGAAACAAATGAAACCTCTGAGTTCTCCTGGCTGCTATAATTCAAGTGTTAGCTTATATGTCCCCCTATTTAAATCCTTATGAATAAGTTGGTACCATACAATGGAACGTAATTGTTTTTTAAGGGAGTCATAACAACATTCTGGGGTAAAATTTCACAGAATGAGTTATTGCTAAAATAATCTTCCTGAAGCTTGTAGAAGCGAATAACGATATTTATTTTCCCACCCCATAGTTTTAAAAGTCCTAAATAGACTCATTTTGAAAAGGCTGCACAGTGTGCCATGCCCCCTACTAGCCATTTGTAACTGTTTTCTCTCCTTGGTTGTAACCTTATAGAAACTATATTCCAGTGCACACCCTAATTAATAAAGGAAATATTTGTTTATTATATTAATATTACTCTGTGTATCTGATGTTAATTCTTCCATGCTTTGTTTAGCATGTTTTGAATTACTGGTGCTGTTTCCAAGATGGGAAGAAGCAATAATTTTGGTGTCAGAAATCAGTATGGGAACCAGGATAAACATTTAAGTAATACCGAAAACTTAATTAAAGAGTTAAACCCCTAAAATGTAAAAAGTGTAGTAGCACATAACAATATACTGACATCGTCAAACCCAACCTCAAACATTGGCGATGAATGTGAAGTGAAAATTGGTTCTTCAAGGAAAAAACTGGTTTCTTCATTGTGTAATGACAGTGATGACAATTTAACTTGAGCAAATAATGATGTTAGATCAACAAGTTTTCAGTTAGTAGATATAGAAACGTTGTACAATATAAATTTTGTGGAAATGAAAAATGTTTTCATATCAGAGGACACCAAGAAATGAAATAGATTATTAACTACACTATTACTAATTTGCCAAAAATGTAATAAAGAATATACATTTGAAACATCCAGAACTACTGAAAGTGGTGCCGAAGTAAATGTAAGTTTTGCTTATGGCTTGAGAAGCATTGGCAAGGGAATTGAGGCAGGTAAGACATTGGCTGCTGTTCTCAAGTTACTAGCCTCCCCCAGCCAAATATAACAAAATTATTAATAATACCATAGAGCAAGTGAGTATGGAGTCTATGAAGAAGAGAAGGAGTGAAAAACAAAATAGGAAGGATGCTGATAATGCAATAGATTCAGAATATGGATCTAGGGGAGATTCTGAGTTGTAGTTCCAACATAGAAACACTTGAATGCTGTTTTTCTCTGTTTTATATTTATTAAACTTTGGGTGCGCTAATCTATAAAACTACTGCAGCTACAAGTCTACATTTTTCTGGAATTAAAGAATACGTAAACTTTTCTTGAGGGTACTTGTAGAAAGATATATGAAAATTTGAACATTAAAAATAAATTTTGAATATTTTTGGAAGTAAATTCAAGACCTTTATTTAAAAAGTCACACATCTGTTATTAAAACTCCAAAATAAGATCTATTGCCTTTAATGAATTGCGAAAGTGTTATAAAATAACAAGTAACAGTTTCAAACTGATGCGGTTAGTGGTTCTTGAGCTAAGTGCACCAGAAGGCTCCTTTTAAAATTGGTGAGATAGGCTCTTCCGGCTCACCTTAACTCCTTTCGCAGGCTTTGTCCAATTTTAATCTCATCACATCCTTCACTTTATTTATCCTGAGTACAGGTGGCTTTAAGTTGGAATGGCTGTATATGATACACACATAGCCATACAAATACACACACGCACACACAGTACAGGGAGATATTTTGACGCAGTTCTATGGCTCAGGCTTCGCAACAGGGATAAAAAAGATAAGTAGCGCTCTCCTATTCTGGAAGTTCTCCTGCTCTCCATGTGCAGATCGCCCTAAAGCTTTAACCAGCTGCTATAGAGGCGAGAGAATATTTGAATTAGAGAGTTGGTAAGAAGTATTGTATTTGATTCCTAAACGAGTGAAAAATCTGGAAGACGAGGCTGCTTCGTATTTCGTTGCACCACTACGTCACAAAAAAGGAGAATCACAATGAAAATTTAAACTATAGGAAGTGACTACATTGCAATATCTAAAGACTGGTGACCCCACATAGCTTTGTTAAACTCTAGTGACGATTAACTAATTTTATTCACCTCTGACGTTCTTTATAAAATTGTTATATAATGTTATAATCTATAAAGTTTTCACGTGAATTTCTCCCTTTACCGCGTAACTGTAATGTCGTAAGCTAGTTATTATTCCAAATAATGGGCCAAAATTCCCCGACATTCCAATAGAAGAATGTGAAGCATTGGCGTAAGGTTTGAATTTTTAATCTTTCTTTACAGTATTCCAAATTTTAGAAACGTTCTGTAATATTTAAATACCTGTTGCTGGCGGAAGAATCAAGTAGATTTTAGATAATTATGTTATTTTAAATTTTACAAACTTAAATATGTTTTTGATATCATATTTATTTCTATAACATACAAAACACATAATAAAGAAATTCTTAACATATACAATCAAATAATATTTTGCAGGTCATCAGATTAACCTCTTTGGAAAGCAGACGTATTCTGCAACCATAGAGAAAAAGTCTTTTCAGTTAAATAGTGTGAAATATAAATAAAGTTTTTGATATTTTATATAATGAATGTTTTTTCTTTATTATTTAGAATTCCCTGCCAACGTACTTGATTAAAACATAAATACAATGAAAATAAAGCAAAACTTTGATACATAAGAGCCTTTACATCCACATTAATGATCTGCGTATAACTGTAGAATTATAATAAAGGTTATTCACAGGTTTTGTCACGGTTTCATTACATAGATGTTTGCAGTATTTGATATATGGAAATTGAAGTAAAAAATATGACAGAGGGTGGATTGTCAGTTTTAAACTTTGTCCTGTGTTTGTTGGAGTGTTATTTAAATACCATTTATGTGTATTCCTTTCAATAAAACGTGGATGCATTTTGTCTTTTATACTTGCTGAATGAAGAAGCTATTTATTTATGTTCTGTGAAATAACAATTATTTTGTATTCCATGGCATTCACAACAAAACGTCAAGTCATTCTCATGCATGTTCTTCTATAACTATAATTTAAGTACATCGTTTTAATCACTCATCAATTTATGAAATAAAATCAGTAATGTAATGGCCCTATGTCAGACCAAACAGGGCTTTTTAGCAGTGAAGGACATTGATATTATGCTACATACATAAATGTACTGTTTGTAATATACATGAGTGATTAAAAAATTAGTGAAAACACCGCCTGTATTTGGTACTATCAGCGGTAAATCATGTAAACTTCTAACAATGAAAAGTAATGTTTGTTAGCCGTGGGTTTGAAGACAATAATTTTATTAAGTAAGATATTTTTAGTAAGTTTAATGGTGGGCTATTATCTTTAGTGCTCTAAATATGTTTAGTAAATGCAAACAAATATGCTTCATTAAAATTCAGATTGCAAGAGTTATCAATGCTAGACAATGTCATAGAGGATTATTATACAGATTCTACTATATCGTACCGTGGCCAGGTGGGAGAAAGCATTACGTAGAGGAAATTTACGTTGTGTTACATTGTGTTGCTCGCTCTCAAACATCTGTTCCTGTTGTTAATTTACTTCGCAGATGGAACTGGAAAATTCTGCAGCATCCTCCATAGTACCCAGATATGACCCCATGTGATTTCGATCTTTCTGCGAAAATGAAATTACCACTTAAAGGAGAACGAGAAAGGCAATTAAAACAGCAGTAGAGCAGTCTGTTCGAATATAACAATAGGCTGTGGATAGCATCCGTCGGCTCCCTAATATGTGGAGGCGAATTATTCATGTTGGATGAGTTTACTTCTAAGCACTGCAATAATATCAATGCTCCAGATACGTTTTATTTTTTGTTAATTTAAATATTGTCCTCAATTATTGAATAACCTAAGTATATATAGTGATCCATGGCGTTATCACTCTTTTTCCAATGATAATTATGAACTCTGTTTTCAGGTGTGTGTAAATTCTATTTTGGCAGAAAAAAGAGCATCTGCAGCTCCATTAGTCAGCTTCCCCTGTGTAACCCTGCGTTGCTTCTCTCTCTTTCTATAAAAATAATGTGCTCGCGGATGTAATTCACTTCTGTTGATGTCACCGCTCGATGAGACGTAGCAATGACATTACAGGTTCTAATAAACCAGAGAACGTGGTGCCCTGTCACAGCCGTCTCTCTCTCCTTTTGGATGTCTTCCCAGTTTGTCAACTTTTGCACGCAGCAAACTTCTTTTGGTTAATACGTTATGTAAATGTGTACCTCCATGTACAAGATGCTACATAATCCGTTTAAGGTTTTACTGAAGTACAACGCAGAATGTCACCTAAACCTAAAATTTGGGACATTTCCAAAAAGATTAAGAAAATTAGTTTCTTGTCTAAAATAAACTCCTTAAAAATTTAACTCAGTTATATACCATGGCTTTTGCTCTTAGAGATCTTTAAACATTCAACAAGTGACAATTTAAATGACGAAGAACACGTGGTCTAATGGCTATGATACTACTCATAAACTCGGAGGGTAAAATTAGCACTTCGGCCCATAAAATACATCCCCTGACGGAGCGCCTCCCCGGGAGGAAGAGAACACTAAGAAATTCGCTATCAGGCATGCCGAAATTAGACACTTAGAACCCTGGCGATCCGGAAAACCTTCGAAAAAAGTCATGGTCCGGATGGCGTTCATGGGAATTGAAGTCATTAGCTCCGGAAACCAGAGCACAGATGCTACTGCTTGTGCCACGCCACACGGTCCAGTGCCTTTTACTCACTTATATTTTTCACACAGTTCTGTTCATTAAAAATATTCTATATGATACACTTTGAACTCAATCTTATTCCAAATTCAGTAAAAGGTCAAAAGAATGAACTTAAAAACTGGCATATCATTTTTACTATACATTTAAATTGCTCAGGTTATCATATGATTAACTAGAAAACTGAGATTAAGTTGCTAAAACATTAAGAATGGATAAAATTCTATGCTTTAATTTTATGCACTGTAATATGAATGACATAGTTGTATTTAATTGCATTTATGCATCATGTGGAGCATTTGATCAATTAACATAAAGTGAAATACACTATTTCCGCAAAAATTGCTAAGGAATACCTTTTGGTTTTAAAGCACACTTATAATTGTCGTATAGTAGCGTATAACAAAATTGTGAAAACGTCTAATAGCAAGATTTAGAAATTTTCGGTATGGGTACCACAAAATGATGTTTATATGGCAAAGGCCAAAAAACCAGCACTCGAATATTAAATCCAAAAGGTAAAAGCTTCTCCGAATAGAAATTTGCAAAAATGTGTACCATTAACACGGATATCTCTGCCTTCTACAATTTTACTATGAGCCTCATACATTAATGGAAGTTTGCTTGCAGAAATTGATGCATTTAGAATGTCGTTCCACGCCACCATGAAAATAACTGAATAGATACGACAATTTGAGAAAATGAGAATGTATTGATTTTCAGTGAAACAGTTTTTGTCTATATCATATGGTTTACCAGCTATACCAAATTATTATAAATTGCTTACTAGTACATGGAACATAAGACTCAAAATATGTATATTCTTGGAATATGCAGAAGTTAAATATTATGTTTGATATACCTTCTAATTCTGGTTTTGTTTTGTTTCAGGGGCTTCAAAGATGCACTTTACTTGAAATATCAGTATCGAACTTTTGAGTGGAATATATTATCTACTGCACCAATAGGCACGTGGATGTGATGGTGAAATAAAACGTTTGATTTTCCTGACTTTCTATCTAATTGATAATCAAAATATATTAAATACTATTCCAATTCCTATTAAATACTCAAAAACCCGTAATAAACCATAACCTCATAATTTAAGTAAAACTCCAGCCAAAATTATGGGTTCTATCCAGTTTGTTTTATTTCTTATATCTAAAATTGAGTTTCTTTTAGTGGAAATTTCAAAATTTAATTTCTATATTAAGCTTTTGAATTGAATTATTATTGTCATTTTGTCTCTCATTTTATATGAGTATTTTCAGAAATGGTTTCATGACATTACCCATTACTCTGTAGTACCAAGGGGAGGCGAGAACACTTAATAGATAGTCAAATGCTAAACAATAGGTTGTCAGTGAAATGACACACTCGGGGTGAAAGCACGAAAAATAATTAAAATACAAAGCAATATTTGGATACATAGGAAAGTTTTCACAGGCTCTTTTTATTTTATAATTTACGTCCTCCAAAGTTAAGTATATAGGACGATGAATGAAATGATGCTCAAATGTGTCCAGGGATCTATGGAGCCCACAGGGTCTAGGTGTAAAGTTATTCACACTTGAAATTTCCGTCAATGCTTTGGTTGTAATTTTCAGGAAATAAAACTGTTTCTGCAACTACAGGAAATACAACAAAAACTGACTTAAAGAAATTCATGATTAAATAAATGCAGATTGAAACCAATAACAACAAATATCTGGGAAATAGTTAATATACATCTGTGTTTTTATTCCTCATAGTAAACATTGTTTATCTTAAGTTTACCAACTGCATTGCAGAAAGTGTAGTCCAAATGAACATTTCACAACCTATTCGGAGACATTTCTAGGTCTATACAAGAAGCAAGAAAAAAAAAATGCAATTACACATGTAATAAATAGTATGGATGAATAACCTAATAAGAAACACAGTTCTTGTTCAGCAAGTTGAATGAATGTGTAGTTTTATCTCCCGATTTTACTATGTACATACGGTACCGCAGGCGGTGACAGTGATGATATATGAAATGAAAATGGAGCTCCCGTGGAATGAAATGGCAGGGGAAACGGGACATCCTGGAGAAAACCCGCCCCAACACCACAAATCTCACATGCGGTCACCTGGGATAGAACCTCGGCTGCCTTGGTAAGAGTTACTACTTCTTAATCCCACAGTCTTTATTTTAGTCCACCGACACTGACCACGGTAACGGTACTGACTATTGGCTAGAAGCATAAAGACACAGCGATCTCTACGTTATCTGTAGAGCCAACGTTGAAACCTATACATTCATATTACGAAGGCTGTTCAATAAAGAATAATGACAATTTTTTGACAACGTACCTTCACTCATCCTCATGATTTTGATGGTCCTTCGCAAAGTAGTCTCCCCTGAATCCGATAAACTTGTCCTAACGTTTCTGCCAGTCTTCAACGACATGCTGGAAACAATTTTTTGAGAGATCCTTCAAAATAACCTCCGCAGCCATCACCACTGGTTCTTATGATGGATAATGCCTCCCACGAAGGCGTTTCCTCAAGTTAGGAAATAGAAAAAAGTCACATGGGGCTAAATCCGGACTATAGGGAGGGTGTGGGATGCAATTCACGTTGATTTTGCAAGATATTCAGCAACAACATTGACAATTTGTGGATGCATTATCGTGGTGCAGCACCCAGGCTGCTTTACGGAAATGTGGTCTTTTGCGCCTGATATGGACTTGCAATGTTTTCAGGATATTCCTGTAGTATTGTCCAGTTACTGATGTGTATGTGCATGTGCAGGTAAAATATGCTGATAAGCCATTCCATGAATATCAAAGAATGAGATGACCATAACTTTCCCAGGAGAAGCAACCACTTTTGTTTCTTTGGGGGTTGGTGATGAAGGAGATTTCCACACTGAGCTTTGATGTTTTCTCTCAGGATCAAAATGATGTAGCCAAGTTTCATCAGCAGTGATTACGTTTGAAAGAAACTCTGGATCTTCCTCTAACATCAACTTCAACTGCATGTGAATGTCCTTCTGTTCGGAAACCAACAGTCTTGGAACCCATCGCGCACAAACACGTCTCATGTGTAATGTTTCTGTCACCAACGTGTGATTGGCACCCAGTGAAATGTCCAGTATTTCAGAAAGTGATCTTAAGGTAATTCGTCGACCCTCTCTCAAAATGGCAGCAGCAGTGTTGATGTTTTCTTTCGTAAGAGCAGTAACTGGAACACCAGGTCCACCTTCCTTTGAAACTGACTGTCTCCCCTGTTTAAACATTTTAAACCACCTTCGAGCTGTGCTGTAGGGAAGAGCAGACTCTCCATAGGCCTCAACTGAAGATTTTTTGAGACGAAAGCAGAATTTCAAAGCCGCATAACGTTCCTCGCGTGTTACCTCCATTGCAGCGGTAGGCGAGGCTGAACATATCTGAACTTGCTTGGTTCTCACAATTGGGAACCAGGAGTACCAACAATGAAGCTACTGCGGCGTGTATGTTTCACATTAGGCTAACAGAATATAAGATTGAATTTTAGTGCGGAAAATTATGACCGTAAAAAATTGTGATCATTCTTTATTGAACAGCCCTCGTATTTATTAAATGATGCACACCTCTCTATGATGTAAAATAAAGAAAATATAAATCCGGGTTACATGCGTCGAATGAATTAAGTTTAATATTTAGGTATCTCAGTTTTCTGGTTTTGAATTATTCTTTTGCAGAGCGTTTCATAAACCTTTCGGTGTTCGACACACACACACACACACACACACACACACACACACACACACACACACACACACACACACACACACACACACACACACACACACACACACAACCACACACAACCACACACAACCACACACAACCACACACAACCACACACACACACACACACACACACACACACACACACACACACACCAGAGAAATATCAGTTTGAAGCTTATTAATTTTGCAGAGCTGGGTATATGCATAGAAATTCAGTTAATCCCATAAGTTTGAAGTCATTTATGCTTATAAAGTTCCAAAGCAACCCACTAGACAAGACACATGTGTTTTATTTGCCATTTGTGCCTTGGGTTACGCTTGCTGTATCCAGGAACATTGCGCACAGCGATGTTTACAAATCTCTGTATACTAAAACCTTTGAGAAACACAGCATGAAATCTATTTGGGTTGCACCTTGCCAGTAAACACTGGCATCAATCTCGTAGACACAGACAAATGGCAAGATAAATAATTGGACCATAAAAACGGAGTAGTAATCCTGTTAAGGGACTCGGAGTCCCGGTCTCGTACAATTTGAATCCCATGAGATCCCCTTCTCCACAGAATTATCATTAAAAGCACGTAGATTGCGGTGACAGTCCGCCATCTTGTTGCTCTTTCTACGCTGCTTCTCTCTTCGTTTGCCTTCCTACTCTCTCCGACTTCTTTTAGAAGTAATGATACAACAAAATAACTTAAAGTTTTTTGCCAATTAGATAATATGCTGTGGAATCTTAGAAGCTCATAATTGTAAGGGCATATAATGAAAAAAATATGTACATTAGAGGTTCTCTTCCCATTGCAACATTGCACAATCTCTTATTTATTATAAAATATCACGAAAGATGATTATTTCATTTACGTTATAATTTTTAAAATTAGGATTCAGCTATATGAGCAGGCAAGAAACTCAATGCAGTTATTTGTTACTAATGCGGCCATGAGTGAACTTAGATCCGCACATTTTAAATGATTCTTTATATGTATTGTTAAAAGCGTAATTTTACGGGGAAAGTTTCGAGTCAATAAACACTTTATGTATTTTAAATCGTATTTGCCCGCCTCAGTAGGGTAGATGGTAGCGCGTCTGCCTCAAGTTCAGGAAAGAAGTTTAAATCTCGGTCAGGGTGAGTTTTATGGATAAGGTTCTTCCGGGGTTTTTCCTTATCCTGCCGGGTAACTCAAAGCTCCATGGCGTTTTTGAAATTGGCGTCACTTCTCCTCGAACCTTCAGACCAGCAACATGGGTCGTGCCAAGAGAGGAACGAAGAAACAAGCAGTCATCGCCGCCACGCAGCCACCCGAGGAGGAACGCCCTGCAACAGAGCAGCCAGAACCCGGCCCTGCTACCCAGCCAGGAGCAGGCCAGTCGCCAGCGCTAGCTGCCAGTCAACGCCGCCTCAACCACTGCACCGCCGCATGAGCATAGTGGTAACGGGAGTGCCTCGGGACCTGCAAGCACGATACGTAGCAGGCAGTGGCGGTCAGCAATGAGGGCTACACGCATCCCCTCAGCCCGAGGTCCGATACCACTCGTCCGGGTGGAGGTAGCCAGCCACGCGGAACTGGAAGGTGCTTTAGCTAACGGCCTGCCTTATTATGGCAGGTGCTGCGCACCGAAGTCAGCCGACAGGACCGTTAAGCTCCATGCCGCCGCTGCTGCGCCTACGGGCATGCAGCCGAGCCGAAGTGCCACTACTGTGGTGCTTCCAGCCTCATCTCGGTCTGCACAGAACACGATCTCCGCCGACGCCACTGTCGCTACTGTGCCTCCTGTGGAGGGCACAACCATTACACCGGACAGGCGCTATGCTCCCTGCCTCCCTGCAGGAAGGCATCGCCTGTCACACCAGCTCCGCCAACCACTCAGCAGCAGCTGAGCACTCAGGCTCATAAAACTCATCATCAACAGCCAGCAACACCAGACTACACCACCAGCCAGGAGCAGCTCAGGGGAGACCCTTCATACGGTGCTCCTGGTCATAGCGGCTAAACTGACCGCCCTGGAGGACCTCCTAAGAGAGCTCCAGACTACGCAGACAACTCACATCACAACAGAGCACCAATCCATACATCGGAAGCTGGACGAGCTCACTACGAGCGTCAGGGGAAATCTCAGGAGCTCTATGAGCTCAACCCTCCTTCCGCGTGAACCACCACCAGAGAACCAGCACATCACAGAACAACAGCGCAAGACCGTCAGCCAGTTGTACGTGGAGGACATCAAGTCTCGCCTCGTACCCTGGAAAGCAAGACACCAATAATCCGGTAACTGTCCGTACCCATTAACACCTTCTAACCTCTAGGCTGCAGTCAGATTTCTGTAGCCTAGTAATACCTTCCACGGGCTCGCACCCATTGGGTGCCAGCATCCCATCTCTCACATACTAACACGGGTGCTATGAGGGACCACACTAAGCCACGATATTCACAGATCATTATCCTTTCATTATCCGGAGGAGGTTTTTTAGTGGGTATTGACAAGGACAGGCGAGCCTGGCAGTCCCCATTGTGCCCTCCAACTCAGTGGGGCTCCGTAAATGGATTTTTCCTCCACTCTAAAAAAAATCTTATCTCCATGGAAAATGGGCAAATTTGAGCATTATTTCCCCCATTTCATTCATCGTCCGACATGACGTTGGAGGACGTAAATTACAAAAAAGGACCTTGTTGTACTCTCCCGAAGTCTCCACTTGATCGTTGTGGGAGAGCTAGGAAAAGCTCAAGAACTACAAAAGATTGCATTTACCTACATTGATTGTAGTCGTAAAAGATCTTATCTTAAAATATCTACATTTAAATATGGCATTTAGAGTTGCATATTCAGTACTTTCAAACATAATACTGAAAATAGGATTTTGGAACAAGTGAAACAGTCTTGGGTGTAAAATATCATATATTAATGTGGTGGATATGTACTATATACTAACCAACAAATTAAGTGCATAACTGAAACACTTAGACGGGGATTAGAAAGGTAGGACCAGACTTGATACTGTAAACTGCATAGTAACCTGCGTCACATACAGATGGAGATATGGAACAAAACTAATGAACATTTGCAAACAAGACAAACATTAGAGATGAGAATCCTAGGATCTACAGTAGGATTGCAGAACTGGACGGAAAGATCAATTTAAGCATTAGCGAGGGATTAAAAATAGGAAAATTAAATAAGACTTTAAAGAATATGAAAATTATACTTGGACAGAATGGAAAACAACGGCAGTGTTTTAGTTTATAAGCCACAAGGTGAAAAGAAACCTGGTAGACCAAAGAAATTACGTGAACTCCTATTTCAAGCCTGTAGGAACTGAAGCTTAAACCGCGAAGTAGAAGGGAAAAAAACTGTTACACAAAATTATACAATACTTAATGGCAATGGCGGTAAGTAGTATTATCCGCGTGTGTAAATAAAGAAGTAGGATAGAACAATAAAGGTGAGGAATATAATAAATAGAAATGAAATATGGAAATACGAGGGCTGATCAACAAAAGCTGAGAACGATGTTTTCCTGTAGCTTCCGTGATTGTTTCGTATCTGTTACATAAATATTTGAAAAGAGCGGCTCTTTATGTATAATGTCGGTAGGCGGCAGCACTCTCGTATTGGTAGATTGGTAGTAATGCTCTATTTTGTAGACCCTACGTGCATTTCACATACCAGGTAGTGGAGGTGACGCAAGAGGAGCAGTGGAGTGCACTACCTGAAAATCGCCAGGTTCTCCAATTCCTCCCAAAAATGGCAAAACATGTTCCATCTGCAGGGAAAGTGATGATCACATTTTTTTACTCTAATGGAATGATTTACCGGCATGCAGTTCCCTCTCACACTACTGTTACAACAGTACACTACACATCAATATTTGCTACACTGAGGAAGCACATTGCAAAGAAACGACAAGATCTTTCTCGGACTGGGTGGTTACTTCATCATAACAATGCACGGCCTCACATCGCAAACCAACACATGCAGTTTCTGGCTCGATTTAACATTACCTGTGTACCACATACACCTTACAGCCCCGATCCTGAAACCTGTGACTAGTTTTATTCCCACCACTAAAGGAAAAGCTTAGGAATATTCGATATGAGAACTCTGAAGCAGTGCTCAAGAAAAGTAAGGTGATCCTCAAGGATCTGACAAAGAATGTCTGCAGCACGTGTTCAAGGACTGGCAGAGACGCTATAAAAAGTGCATTGAAGTAGGAGTGGACTACATTGAAAAAGATCGTGTAAACATTGAATTGCAGTAACAAAAATCTGTGAAAAATACATCATCTCAGTCTTTGTTGACCAACCCTCGTAAATGGAACGCTTAGAAAGAGCAAAGCTGAACTATACGAGGGCTGTTCAATATAGAATGATCATAATTTTTTTACGGTCATAATTTTTAGCATTAAAATTCAATCTTATTATATTCTGTTAGTTTAACGTGAAACAAACACGCCGTAGTAGTTTCATTGTTCGTACTTCTGGTTCCCGCCTGTGAGAAACAGGCAAGCTCAGACATGTTCAGTATCGCCTACCGCTGAAATTAAGGTAACATGCAGTTAAAGTTGATTTTAGAGGAAGATCCGGAGTTCCTTTCAAACGTAATCACTGCTGATGAAACTTGGCTACATCAATTTGATCCTGAGAGCAAACAGCAAAGCTCAGTGCGGAAATCTCCTTCATCACCAACCCCCAAAAAAGAAAAAGTGGTTGCTTCTGCTGGTAAAGTTATGGTCATCTCATTCTTTGATATTCATGGAATGGTTTATCAGCATGTTGCACCTGCACACACATCAGCAACTGGACAATACTACAGGGATGCCCTGAAAACATAGAGTCCATATCAGGTACAAAAGACAACATTTCTGTGAAGCAGGCAGGATGCTGCACCACGATAATGCACGGCCGGATATTGCCAAAGTTGTTGCTGAATATCTTGCAAAAATCAACGTGAAGTGCATCCCTCACCCTCCCTATAGTCCGAGTTTAGCCACATGTGACTTTTTTCTATTCACTAACTTGAAGAAATGCCTTCGTGGGAGGCATTATCCATCATCAGAAGCATTGGTGAAGTCTGCTGAGGCGATTTTGAAGGATTTTTCAAAAAATGGTGTCCAGCATGCCTTTGAAAACTGGTGGAAACGCTGGGACAAGTGCATTGCATTCAGGGAGACTATTTTGAAAAGGACCATCAAAATTATGAGGATGAGTAAAGTTACGTTGTCAAAAAAAAAAAGTGATCATTCTTTATTGAACAGCGCTTGTAGACTTCTAGGTAAAGAAGGGTAAGATATGAACAGGAAAATAAATAAAATAGTTAACTGGATTCCCATTAAGTTTACTTCTGAACAAAAGGGTTTGTGTACATGAGGGCAAAAGCTGAACACTTGCGATACAACAGGGATGCATTCCATGATCATTAGGAGAGAACCTCTTACTCCAAGGTACAAAGAGCACGTTAATGAATGGCGCTAGGCAAGTGGAACTTTCATTTATTGTGGGATTCAATGAATCTCGTAGAGGGAGATAGGTGCAAAACCAATAAGATAACTAATAAATCACCTGTCTAGAAGAGAGGAATCTTAAATAGAAAATGGGCATCGAATAGAAAATTGTCTAGGCCGAGAGCGAATTCGAAGTCAGGGTATAAACCATTACTTGTAAATATATCGTTGTGCTGGCAGGAGGTTAGCTCGAGTGCACGCTAAATTATAGCACTATACAAAGTTGAGTGGAACCTAAAATTTGTAATCTATTTTATATAACTTTCTATGCGTATCGAATAACTACATAATTAAAACAAATATGAAGGTAGGAAAAGGTAGTGCTGTCGAGTGAGCTAATAGATCATGCACAGAAAGTTTTATAAAATAGGATAACCCAGTTTATAATCTTGTGTACAGGGAAGCTGGAAGTATTTAATAAGAAACTATACACGCAGTTTCAAAATAAACAGCATAGGAAGCAGAAAAGGATTTTATGCAATAATAAGTTTACCCTGCAATATACACCTTCCTTCACAAAACCTGTTTCGGAATATATCCGAAACTTATTTCCTAAGCTTTCTGACTCAAATACAATCGCGGCCCACTACAGATGGATGTCACACAACATTCCAAACAAATTCAAAATTTACATAACATGCAAGTCGTGGTTGTACTCGTGGTCATGTGAAGAGCATAGAATAACAAGCGATCTCGATTTCTGAAAATCTGACTATCGGTTTAGACCCTCTATTGCTCTTATGCCTTTAAAGGGAGCAGGTACCTTCTATATCTGCCATGTTAAATGTGACATTTTCAATGTTCCTTTTCTGAAGAACTATGAATAATACAGCAATGATATTTTATTACATATACATACACTATTGGGTTATAAACGATATTTTTGTCAGTATATAACATTAAAACTGTAACTGTAATAGAAAACGAGTTTAAAGTTTAACAGTACTTAAAGTCTGTTAAAATATTCCTGCCCATACTCAGTGTTGTCATGATCTTCTCCACTCCTCTTGTTGTTCCTTCTCTTCTGACTAGCACTTTTATAGATTTATTGTGCCTCCATATCAGTCTTGGTAACACGATATTGGTCCATTTCTTTAGAAGAATTTAGAGCTAGAAGTACTTTTGTTTGGAACAACACAAACGTGTGGAGTTGAATCCCTTAACCTAAAACTTTGTTCATCCCTAGGTGTTGTTCAGTTTTCAAGTCCTTACAGTTTTCATTATGTATATTCACCTGTTTCTTCCTACCAGGCCTTCCAGACCATTTTCTGAACACTTTAGCAGAAGATCTATTGTGTTTCAAATGGGAAGGTGTTTGTCCTTGAGCGCTATTAGGTGAGCAACCAATCGGAGTCCTGCGGTGTTGTCCTATTGCATTCCCACTAAGTGGTGTGTGAGGAGCGCCAAACTAATCAATCTGTATGAAATATTATTCGCGCTAAAACAAAAATTCAGATTTCGCCGAAACTGATCCATGTGGAAGGTATAGAGTAATGTATGTAACATAACCATGAAAACCCCATATTTTTAGCTCAAATAGTTTTTCTAATACAAATAAATAAAACAATATTACCTGTATTATAACAATAAATCGCGATGTAAGCACTGTATGAATATCATTATTAGTTGGCGTGTACGTATATTTGTAATTAATTGTAATTACTCAGAACTGAAACGTAAATGTTTGACATGACGTGATAAAATAATTACTGGAAATTAATTATTCTTTCACACTGGCCGTGTGTAGGCTAAATTGTGGAAACGTAGAGTCAGACTGAAAAATTCAATGCCATAGCCGGGATTTGAAAAACCAGAAGATCCGTGGTTCAAATCCCGGCTATGGCATTGAATTTTTCAGTCTGACTCTACGTTTCCACAATTTAGCCTACACACGGCCAGTGTGAAAGAATAATTAATTTCCATTAATTAACCTAATAGTGGTTAACTATAAAGCCCGGGCCTTAAAGTACTTACATGTAGTAAGTCGCCATTAAGGTAGTTGTCTCATGTGTTTATGAGAACTCCTAAGTGGTTTACCGGGAAAATACGAGTCAGTTGGAGAATTTAATGTCATATCGGCACGTTGGCCATAGTAGCACAATGGTAGTGCGGCTGGACAGAAACCAGAAGATCCGTGGTTCAAATCCCGGCTATGGCATTGAATTTTTTAGTCTGACTCTACGTTTCCACAATTTAGCCTACACACGGCCAGTGTGAAAGAATAATTAATTTCCATTAATTAACCTAATAGTGGTTAACTATAAAGCCCGGGCCTTAAAGTACTTACATGTAGTAAGTCGCCATTAAGGTAGTTGTCTCATGTGTTTATGAGAACTCCTAAGTGGTTTATCGGGAAAATATGAGTCAGTTGGAGAATTTAATGTCATATCGGCACGTTGGCCATAGTAGCACAATGGTAGTGCGGCTGGACGGAAACCAGAAGATCCGTGGTTCAAATCCCGGCTATGGCATTGAATTTTTCAGTCTGACTCTACGTTTCCACAAAATAATTACTTTTAATAATCCATTTCGAGTGAGAGGAAACAGTAAATTTCCTGCTGGTTTGGCAGAACGTGTCTGGTCACATTATATCTTTGTTTATGAATGGTTCCTAATCTCTATTTACTATAGAGAGTTCAAAGTGGTTGGTGTGTATGTAGGTATATATACTTTTAATTACTGAGAACTGAAATTTAAACTACTGATATGACGGATAAGAGAATTACTGTGAATGAGTCAGGGTGTTAAATTCGAGAAAGATCAAACACTTCATTTCCTGTTAGCCTGTGGAATGCTTATGTTTATGAATGAATGTTGGATAACAAGTGTATATTTACTCTGGATAGTTCAGATCAATATCATTCAGTTGTTCTTTACAGAACAGTAGAGTAAGAGTTAAACAGTACAATGGCTTCTCGCGATGAATTTAGTGGCGAGTCAAAAAGTCAGGTATTGCGAAGTCAGGTTCGAAGTATTATTTTTAAGGTGTACAGGTTCTTAAAAATTTTTCGGAAACAGAAACTAAAAATTAGTTATTGCAAAGAGTACTTCCGTTTAAAAACACGGAAAAAGTGAATCAGCTGGATCAACTTGAAATTTAAACGAGACACGAGGTAATAGGCATCCCACCTTACCACTGTCAATATAATCCAATTGAGTTGGTGTGGGCTCAAATAAAAAGTGGGGTTGCAAACAGAAATAATATTTTTAAACTGACGGACGTTAAACGACTTGTTCACGAAGAAACTGGCAAGGTAACACAACAGGACTAGGAAAACTGCTTAAGGCATGCAGAAATCCTACAAGAAGACGTTTTAAAGAAAGAAATAGCACGTGACGAGATTTTGGAACCTATAATCATAAATTTGCAAGACTCAGACGATGAAGACAGTGACAATGACGAATTGTCTCTTAACGGAAGTGACATTGACAGCGATATGGATGAGCCACTGTCTGAATTACAAAAACAGGTAATTCATAAACTATAAGTATAGTTATAGTATTTAAAAATATACATAATTTGCGAAAATACTTTTTCAAATTTTGATTTTGTCAACTGCATCAGTGTAAAAGTTTGTAAAATATAATTCGCTTACCCTTACATCTAGCACCAAGCAGACCTGCATGTTGTATGAGAGTGCGAGAGAGAGGGAATTATAAAAATAGTGGGGTAACATGCTGGCAACGCTGAGTGTAATACGGCATCTGATTAGCTGGACACTAGAACTCTTCCCATTTGAAATACATAATAGCCATTTTCCTTATTCAACAACAAAACACACGTTTAGTACCATAGGATGCCAAAAAAAGTGAAGGAGCAATAACAAGCAGGTTTTCCAATACCTGAAAGTGTAAAATGCAGAATAAAATATCCCTAAACATAAAATATCAGAGAAAGTGCTAAGAGGTGCCAGAGAGAGTTTTTTTTGTAATTGTACGTCCTCCAACGTTAAGTCATATCGGTGAAAAGGGGGCGTGACGTACTCTGCAGCATGTGATTTAAACCCACTTTTATGCCCTTTAAATACATTTCTGGTGCAAAAAAGTTTATATTAATTTAAAACACACTTCAAACGATGAAAATAAGCAAAAAATAAAATGATATTTTTACTATTTTTAAGGTATCTTCTCCCCATTGTAAGTCATTTGGTTTTACTCGTGATCATGTAAAGAGCGTAAAATAAAAAGCAATTTCCTTTTTAAAAATCTGATTATCGGTTTAGACTTCTCTATTGCTCTTATACCTTTAAGAAAGGTATTTAGCTTGATTTTCAAGAAGTACAGAGCAGAATAAACCCTTTGTAAGTATAGTCTTCAGAAGCGTGAATAGAGAAAATCCTATGACAAGAGCATCGCATTGTTTAGTTGCCTATGATTTTATCTCCTTTTTAAAAACGTCTATGCATTATTTTAAAATGAAGACTGCGTTTAGTGTCATATAAGATGTTTTATTGAGAGGGCATTAACAACTTTCGTATTTAAGAGAAAATTCTGTTTCCTGCCATGTATTTAATTAGAGGACATGCACTTGAAATGTACATCTTATGTCAGATGTCTGAAGGAACCAGACCAGGATTTCAATTTCTCTGGATTATTCGAGCTGACCACGGTCTGAGCAGATCTTCTTTGGAGTAGCTGGAGCAGGCAAGTTTGGTCTGCTCCCCGCCACGTCCCCGCTAATTAATTTAAGAGCCAGCAGCTTGGTGTAACAGAATCCCGACTAATCTTCAAGCTGCTAAGGCACTCGCCGGAATTTGCCTTGACGGGACCATACGATACAGATTGAAACTTTGGCAATGTGGTTACGAACACGCACACGCGAGAATAATCCTATATCCTTTTCGTTCGGCTACCAACTTGACGAAAATACCCGCTGGGAAAACTGTGGCCACTTTAATAAAGGCTGGCAGGCACACATAGGGTTTCGTCAAAATGACAAGAGTTTGCAGCCACGGGAAAGTTGTGTCGCTCAGGTTTGAAATTAGCATATCATAAATTGGTCCCGTTGGTCATCGGCAAGAGTCCTACAGCGGTTGCTCATTAGCGAGATTTACGTACACAACAAATCAGATATAATATTATACATGTCATGTGTCGAGCTCCGAGGTATTAACGAGTAACGTACTTCTTACTAATCGGACACTAGTCCGACGTCCCTGCCTACGCGTTTTCTTTAATTACTGGACAGATTGAGTTGACCAAAGGTGAATTTTAAAATCCAATAAGAAAATTAGCAGTACAACAATGTTTATCTCGATTAACATGAAATAAATAGAGGAATAAGTTTCAAAAGAATAGTTTGTATAGTTTGATCCATATAACCCTGAACCATTTAATGGGCCATAATTTTTAAACCAATAATAGGACACACACACATGCAACTTTGGGAGAATATAATATACAATTGTGAGATTACATTACACTATTTACATCTCAGAACGTTGAAGTGTCCTCCACAAGCATCTATACATGTTTGCACTCCTCTCACCCTATTCTCTGAAGTTTTAAGGAGAGTATCCTCACCAATGTCACTTAGTTCGGTTCGAATAGGACTGGGATTTAATTAAGGAGGGGAAACGGTGCGTAGGCCACCATGCTGGTCCCTTTGTTCCTATGCCCCCAAGCGGGGGCAACACCGGGATAAAGGATGAGGTGAGCCACCACAGTACAGAGGGCAGGGTCCCTACAGTTTACTTAGACAGACTTGCCCCAACAGTCCAGCACAATGGACACGCTCCCCTACTGTGGGATGGCAACGAGTCCAGCAGCCGAGCCCTAATGGTCGCAGGCAGGCGATCCGAGCCCCAAAGGACCCTGACTGGCGGTCCGAAAATGGCCCCAGCACAGGAGCTGAAGCCGCAACCGACCTATCGGAGGAGGAAGTACTGTCCTCTACAGGAGAGTGAGTCTCCGAGGCCTGAGACGCAGGGGGGTTGGCACACCCTTTCCCACACCCACACCCTCTCTGGACAAGTTTATGACACCCCATATCAGTACAGTTACAGACCATTCAAAAACATTCTGACGGCTTCTACTTCTGTGAATGAATCTTCTCGGTTTTAGTGTACAGAGTGAATAAGGCGCGTGCTTTTTTAACGGTCTTCTTCTTGTGTAGCAGGCGTTCTCTGCCACACACATTCGCTGTCCTTGTCCCGCTGTGTAAGGCAGCACATATCTTTCAGGGACCTTCTTTGCCTTGCTGGACAGTCGTTTTCCTCAGAGCATATCATCCTACCATGCACCGCCGAGACACCCACCGACTCTTCTACCCCGAAAGAGTCCACCAGATGAGAGATAATATCAAATGATAATGGAGATGAAATGGAGGGGCAGGAAATTCAGGGGATGACCCAGCATTCGCCTAGCGACCCGGGAAATTTCCCGAAAAACCCATGGGTCAGTTAGGTCGGCCACGGGAATCGAACCCGGGCCTCCCGAATGCGGGCCACAGACTAAACCACCTGAGTAATCCCGCTCGCTTTGGTTCGAATGGATTCCTTAAGAACATCGGTTGTCCATGACCTATTCTTGTATACTCTATTTTATATATCTCCACAAGAAAAAATCCGGCGAAGTTAGGTCAGAGGACCTGGGGGGGGGCACAGATCTTTTGAGATTATTTGATTATCAATGAAACAAGTTCCATGGTGTCATTAAATGTAGGGACGTTGCTCTATCTTGCTGGAAATAACCTTCTCTCAATTTGATATCATCCAGTTTCTCCACAAATGTCTTAAAATAACCATATAAACTTCAGTGTCCTGAGACGTATCAAAGAAAATGGGACGAATGGGACCAAGGATCCATAGATGCTGGTCATTTTCTGTGATGTGTAAATAGTGTAATGTAATCTCGCAATTTTGTATTATACTCTTCCAAAGTTGTACGTGCATCCTATTATTGGTTCAAAACTTAGGGCCTATGGATCTCACTATACAAGAGTAGAGAAACTCATGTGACTGCATACATCAGGACTTTTTCCTCTGTTCATGTAAGGGAACGGAATTTCAAAGCAAAGAACGAGCAAACAGCTTTTAACACATCTATCGTTTAAGCCTACTGAACTATCCCACTCACATTGCATCTTCATGGGAATAAACTAGGAATGGGTCGATACCAGTTTTTCTCGATACTTAATTCTCGATAGCGATTCACGATATTTTTCACGATTTCAAAAAACGATTCCCGGTACTTGATAATCGATACCACCATTTCTACTTATTGTTCCAATATAAAAAATAATGTTGGGAGAACTGTGTACTGCCAATAAAATTAAATAGGGGCACGTATTTAATTATACAAAGCTTAAAACCATCAGTGTTTTCATTTTGAAACTCCACATTAGATATTTATAAGCAAAAAAGTCCGCTTTTTAAGTGTTTTTTACAAAAATATCGTACGTTCCCTGAACGAGCGGACCGCTCCGCGGTGGTACAGTAACGGGAGGGGGCCGGCGCGCTCTCTGCCAGAATTACGTTTAAAGAACCGGCAAGTAACGTGTACAGAGTTCTACCTAATGCACTAATTTACATTAGCATTACCTGAAATCAGAATAGATGTTTAAATTTATAACGTCCAACTCAATTACATTCCCTATATCTCCGAAAGCAGTTGTGATTCACTCGAAGAAGTTCAGCTTGACTGATAGTATTTCTCGTTTTGCCCTTCAGTTCTTGTAACGTGTGTGGGTTGGACGCGTACAATTTATTCTTTAAAGTTCCCCCATAAATAAAAGTTACATGGAGCTAGGTCAGGGGAACGATGTGACCGTTACTTGCAAAAAAATTCTAATCACCATCCAAAACAGAAGCGCTCCATGATTGAAACACTAGTAAGACCGGGCAACTCGTATTTGTGAAACTCGACATTTACATCAGGAACTTCAACATCCTGAAAAAGCACTCAAAACAAATGGCTACACACAACGGGAAATCAGAAGGGCGTTACACCACAGGAAAAGCTCCACACAAACAGCAAAAGGCGAGAGGAAAGGTAAGGCCTTCCTCCCCTATATTCAATCGGTCACTGACCGCATTGGCAAGTTACTCCTACGCCAAACATCGCTACTGTCAAAAAATCCGAAACATACTTCACTCAGCCAAGGATTCAGGGACCTACTATTAACAGCAGGAGTTTACAGAATACCGTGTTCATGTAGCAAAGTTTACATTGGATCCACACAGAGAAGCATAAAAACTCCTATCAATGAACATAAAAGAAATAGTCACTTGGGCCAGACAGAGAAGTCCGTAATAGCGGAGCACGCAATTCATGAATTCAGTTTGATAACACCGAAATATTGGCTTCAACTTCACACTATGGGAGAGTGACATGAAAAGTTAAAAGAATTATCGCTCACTAAACTACCTTTTCCTTGTAAAAAGTCGTTACTTTTAATTTTTACAAAATAACTCTGATAATTGAATAAAATATCAAATATTCCAAGTATTTGTATCACGAATAAATGTACACCATGAATTTCCTGAAAATGTCTTCCTTTGCAATCATTAATGACAAATTTTGGATAACTGGTAAATAATAAGAGATAAATTTAGTGATTTTATTAGAACACGCGACTTATAAAAATTGTGGTATTAATCATTGCGCTGCATATGTTTTGAAGAGACACTTTTTTTTTTTTTTTTTTGCTTATATCATGAAATCTTTGTCTCTGAATTGCAAGAGATTCTTCCTGTGTTTGCTCTCCTTGTCATACTAGTCCACTGAAATGGACTACCGAAAAGTGCACGTTTGAACGAAGAACTTTTTCGCATGAAACTTATTCAAAAGTGCAAACGGAAAGTGTGTTAGGAATACCTATCATAGTTGAACTTTTCGCAAAACCAGAACAAAATTATGCAATATACTCAAGAGAAACATGAGTGTGAATGAAAATGTCCGCCGAAGATGCTACGAATGTCTCAGTGCAGATGGACACTACAAATAACAAGTTAGTAGTCATTATAGCGCGTGTTATCATTTGTGAGTGCATAGCCCGCTCACATCCCTTAAAGCCTCGGCACTCAGACGGATTCCTACGCATTTAAGCGACCGAATCGCTTTTTCGCCGCTTGGAGCTCTCAAAGCTGACCCCTAAAGTATCCCCTTGTAGCCGTCAGTGGCCTAGCCGACATTTAGTTTTGTGGTGACAGTTGAACAAATTTTATGGTCTCAGTTAGTATTGAAAGTGTATTTTACATGAAGTGCTGTTGACAACAATCTAAAGCAAGCGAACAAGAAAACTGGGCATAAATAAGAGACAATAAGAAAACTGGGCATAAATAAGAGACAATAAGAAAACTGGGTATAAATAAGAGATAATATAAGTAATCATAAGTATGAGCACAACATGCCACTATTATTATTATTATTATTATTATTATTATTATTATTATTATTATTATTATTATTATTATTATTATTATTATTATTATTATTATTATTATTATTATTATTATTATTATTATTATTATTATTATTATTATTATTATTATTATTATTATTATTATTATTATTATTATTATTATTATTATTATTATTATTATTATTATTATTATTATTATTATTATTATTATTATTATTATTATTATTATTATTATTATTATTATTATTATTATTATTATTATTATTATTATTATTATTATTATTATTATTATTATTATTATTATTATTATTATTATTATTATTATTATTATTATTATTATTATTATTATTATTATTATTATTATTATTATTATTATTATTATTATTATTATTATTATTATTATTATTATTATTATTATTATTATTATTATTATTATTATTATTATTATTATTATTATTATTATTATTATTATTATTATTATTATTATTATTATTATTATTATTATTATTATTATTATTATTATTATTATTATTATTATTATTATTATTATTATTATTATTATTATTATTATTATTATTATTATTATTATTATTATTATTATTATTATTATTATTATTATTATTATTATTATTATTATTATTATTATTATTATTATTATTATTATTATTATTATTATTATTATTATTATTATTATTATTATTATTATTATTATTATTATTATTATTATTATTATTATTATTATTATTATTATTATTATTACTTTTATGTTGTGCCATAAATGGTGGCAGTTTCACTATCTAGAAGGTAGATTTTCCATGACGGCTTTATAGTACAAACATTTACAATAGACACCACTATATTTTAAAGCTCTCTGTTTTCCCAAAGTCCAGGTCTCCGAACCATACATAGCAATGCTCCATATTTAAGAATTACGATATATTATATTATTTATATTGTTATTTTTATTATTTTATCATCATAATTATAACAGTAGTAGCAATAATTACAACAAACAGCATAGCAGCAATTATGAGCTCAATACTTCGTATTTCAGATGGTGTACTGTTGCGTACCCTTCTGTAAAAGTAAGAAACGAAAATCAAAAGGGATCAGTTTCCATGAATTTCCGTAGAAGAAGAACTACATAAACAATGGCTAAAAGCTATATCGCGCGCTAATTTCGTGGTAAATGGTAAATCTAGTTCAACAGTGGTGTGCAGTTTGCATTTTTCTGAGGACGACTATAAGCCAGGCTGTAAAATTAAACTGCTGAAAACAGGAAGTATTCCAAGCATTTTTTCCGAACTATCCAGATTATAAATTAGTGAAACAAGCAACACCAAGGCGACAAATTTAAAAAATACACTTACACACAGAAAGCAGAAAACGGAGACGCAGTTCTAGCAGAGAAAGCGTTAACAGTGCTGCTGATGTTAATGCGCTGGATCATGTCACAGATGCAGTTACTTATAACTGCGCTGCAATTCAGATTGAGGAAGACATAATTTACAAATTAAAGAGATTGGAAAGGGAGAATAACACCTTGAGATGTAAATTATAGGGAGCAAATAAAAGGCTCAAAGAAATTGTAAACAAGCAGCAAGCAAATGAAGAAAGATTACTTCATTATGAAACCAATAGTTTTCATAAATCAATTCAATTATTGATAAAAGACACCATTGTACACTGCAACACAGCTTCCAGTCATAATAATCGCAATATTGGGCGAATTGAACATTAAAGGTAATGTGAATTTCCGTCTTATAAGGCCTACTAACGTATATTGTTAAACTGCTTTTAACTGTTGACTTTCTTCCTAGACAGCCTCGTTTCATGCAACAGTCCACTTATCACTGGCATATATAGGAGGTTTTATAGTTAAAAAATAGCGGCCGAATTCTCTTGTGCCACCTGTCTTACGAAAATGTCTACTGCCAAGTGTAGAGCATCCGTTGTAAATCTAATATTCAAAAGGTACGAAAACTCCACGTTCTATTACCCATCTGCAGAGTTTGTTTCTCTTTTGACAGTTACAGAGAAATTTATAACTGCTGTACCTAAGCTACCTAAAGTATGCGTGAGAAAAAGCCTAGAGGAAGACATAATGCCAGCAATGCAACACTGTTCTTAACTCGTGTGTGCGGAGAACTAAAAACATTCAGGGATGTGAGTGGGCTATGGTGAGTGAGAGGTTTTCTCTTCTAAATCTCTCGAGTAAAATGGATTAGTACGCATACGCGCGATCTACGGACCCGCAGTATAACAAACGCACTGTATAACGGAAATAACAGAAACGCCTCTCTTATTCTCTGGTGTATTTGAGAGCTAATGTTCGCAATTGTGTAAACCATGTATCTTTACACACTAGAGAGACTTCAACTAGATTATCATTACGCGGTTACTTTAACCAACGGCCAGTTTCACTAAGTAATTACTGCTTTGGCTATTGCGTTACCTTGCGAAGCAATCAGCTCCATCTTGTTAGTGCGTCATTATTGCCACATTAGTGCTGTAATTGTAATATAAATACACAACGGCACCTCATTCTAAATTCCCAGTTTCAGAGAATCATAAAGCTAACTCACAAGTTCTGCAATTGTGCCCTCATGGTATATCAGCAGATCTACATGGCTGTACGTAAATTAGATGTTTATAGGATAATTACTACTATCCGCGCAATGTAATTAGGCAGTCTCAGTGCTATTGCTACGAAGCATATAGTAGTACAAGAGCAGTATATTTGCTGCTCGTGTATCACCCAGCAAGTACGCTTTTGTCTATTCTTTTTTCATCCAAACTAGATGCAAACTACAGGATAATTCAAATATTTGACTTAAGTAGTAAATATACTGGTCGAAAAACAATAAATTTGGTATGGGGTGATCCTGTGTCAGTAAAAGCTTGGGAATATCAGGGCGGAAAATAACATACTTTATGGAAATAAATTAAGGAAATACAATATTTAATTAAGAAATTAGTGTTACAAACATTATTTATTAAAGATTATCTTTGCATAATTTAAATTTTCACTCAAAATAAGCATCAGTATTCTGGAGATACGTCGATATTTCCAATGGCATACAAGCGAATACTTTCGTGAGTTGTTCAGTAAGTGAGGAAGTACTGTTCCCCCATTGAGTTTGTGGTTATGTGCAGTGAGTAGAAATGTAGGAGAGATTGTAGAACGCCTGTGTTCGACTCTACAGCAAGTGAAGTATCCGTAAGTAGTGCCTATGTAATTACATCGCTACGATCAGAAATAAAGGTAAGCGACAAAGAAAACTGAACTAGTTCAAATTACTGTACTGAAGTGTGAAGAAAATTAAGTCACAGTAAGAAATGGAACTGAATGAGAGGTTAGAGAGGTTAAGTGAGTTAGAAAACTTGACAAGGCCACATAGGTGTCGCTACGATTAGAAAAAAACGTGAGGCGACAAAAAATAAAACTGAACTAGTTCATATTACTGAACTGACAGTGTGAAGAAAATTAACTCACAGTAAGAAATGGAACTGGATGAGAGGTTACAGAGGTTAAGCGAGTTAGAAAACTTGACAAGGCCGCATAGGTGTCGCTACGATTAGAGAAAAGTTGAGGCGACAAAGAAAACTAAACTAGTTCAAATTACTGGACTGAAGTGTGAAGAAAATTAAGTCACAGTAAGAAATGGAACTAGATGAGAGGTTAGAGAGGTTAAGTGAGTTAGAAACTTGAGAAGGCCGCATGGGTTACTAATGTGCACTTGTATAAAAATAAAATAAAAGTAAAATAATATCTGCATAACTAATAGTCCGGTTTCTGAATGTACACCAGACCTTATTATGCAAACTTCATTTTTAACTTTATTAATTGTTAAGTAAAATTACATAAAAAGTTTACAGATTTTGCAGATAGAATCTACTTGCTACCTTAACGAACTAACTAAACCTAAAGATTACTGGATTCCAGTAACATTACAAATCTATTCTAATCTATTTATAACAGTCTTTCTTCTACTTTACTTCTAAATCAACAATATAAATCAGATCTACGTTTCCGCTACAGATTTAATTGCTTTAACAGACTACGAAAGACTGTTTCCTACAATTTTAAAATATCCTCTTCTGCAACTGGTATCCAAAGCTTCCTCCTACTGGTATCCATCTTCTAAAGGGACTGGCATCAGTAGATGGAGCTGCTTCGTCATTTCCAGATATCCGGGTTGTCATCTTCCCTCTTCTGCATAATCAGTTGTGTCTGTTCACTCTGATACTCTCCATATATCTCCTGTGGCTCTCCTAAGATTCTCCTTCTTTGAATGGCTTCTGCTCTTCTTTATGATATCCATAATTAGCATCTTCTATTTATCAGTTGTGCGTCATAAATTAGGTCTTCCAATCTGCTAATCTATATGTCCAGTTTCTCTTGGTCCTGTTTCCCTCCGACGATCTCTTAAGTAATATTCTTTTCTCGTAGATTAAAATGTTCCTACATTTCTTTCTTAAGTATTTTGTCGCGAGTCATATATTCCTCTAACTCCTTAGCGGATATTATCTGAGACATATTTTCTAAATGTGCAGATAGTTCTGCTTCCCTTAAGATGTTTCGTAAACATTTCCCTTGAAGTTTCCTTCGACCATCTTCTACTAGTTTACTATATTTATTGCACTCAAAAATAACATGTTCAGGCGATTCTAATCAGTTACATTGCCCATATAAGTCTGAGTTATTCTTCCCTATTCATTTCAAATATAAATTATATGGGCCATGCCCTGTAACAAAGTGAAAAAATCCTTTACTTGGTTTTATATGTTCATATTTTAGGCTCTCTTTAATGTCCGGAAGAAGATCACGTACTGTTCTTCATAACTGTGCATTATCCCACTCTACTTGCCACTCCTGTAACAAACAATTTTTAACTTCTTTCTTAGTATTGCATATTTTTCTAATAATTTTAAAAGCATTCCCATATTTTCCTTCTTTAGCCAGTAAGTTTCACACCTTAATCTAATGTTATACTCAATAGGGCATATTCCCGTTACTATTAGTAGGGCCAAAGTAGATGTCGTTTTGGTAGTTCCGCTGCTGCGAAGTAGTATTCGCCTCTGAGTTTTTCGGGTTAAATTTGCACAGGAGTTGATCCTTAACCTACATACCCATGTACTTGCGGCATATCCTATTATACCTATTACAAAACTAATATGATATATCCTTGTTGCTGTGAAAGGAATTCTATAGCTCTTTTGTACAATGGACGCTAATTCCATAAAGAAATTTACTACCTTTTCCCTTACATACTTCATATGGTTGTTTAGAAGTAATTCTCCATCTAATTCTATGCCTAAATGGTTAAAAGTTGTGTGTCGTTTGATATTCACTTTATAGATTTTAGCCTTCTCTCTTAAACATCACATATGCCGATTTATATGTGCATTTTATAAAAAATCATAATTTTTGTTCTAGTAAAACTGAAGTATAAATGATACCATACTTGTTTGTAGAAATAACAATTCTTTACTGAAATCTTTCGTTTGATATAGTAACACATTTTGACTACTACCTCTTTAAACATGGTTTCTAGCAACGAAACAGGAAAGGACTGGTCCACTGACTTTTAGAAACGTCCATTATAACTCTGTTCAGTTCAGTTCTTCAACGTTTCCTCTCAGGTTGTGTTACGCACTTAACTTAATAAGAAGCACAGTTCTCATGTTTTATCTACCATGAAGTAAGTCACTTAGCCCTACAGATGACACCGTCACAGTAATAACTTTTTACAGTGGACCTTGCAATAAATTGAAAAAGCTGCTACCAGAGCATATAATGTCTTCTGGTCAATATATAAACCGAAAATAGCTATGTTCTCGGTTCCTACTGCAGCAGTCTTCCCATCCTTGCTTTTCCGCCCGCCATAAAACGAAAATATCCCGGCCATCCACTCCATCCCTGCACTTCTTTCTCGGATTTCTACCTGGTTTTATTTTCCGTTTCTCCTTGCTATCGGAAACCATAACTGGATCCCTTTTCTTCTCTTTTAATGCTGCGGCCCAGTATTATATTTTAATCGCGCTGGATGAGAGCCATATATATTATTAAGGGTTACTACACGCTTTCGTCAGTCATATAAAAACAGTTTCTTACACGGAAGATTCAGAAGTTTATGCGCAAACAGGAGGAGCTTATTGTGGTCCGTATATAATCTTAAGCATGGAAACTTGTCCGAAAGACCATACTGGGTAGTTGGAAGCCTGGGAGTGTCAGGATGGGCAATAAGTTATTTTGTGCAAATATTTAAGCTAAGCAAAAAGTTCTAATTAGCAACTTTTGTAACACTAATTTATGATTAAATATTACAAGCGTGAAAGAAAACACATTTTTGAGGTGGAGAGTGAGTGAGTTTGTGAGTGTGTGTGTATGTGAGTTTTGTGTGTGCCTGTGTGGTGTTTAACGCCACTTTTTACTCCACGCTACACCGCATGCAGTGACACTAATAATACATGAAATTAAGATGGGGTGCCGGTGGAATAAGATGGCGGAGGAAATCGGATATCCCGGAGAAAACCTACTCCAGTGCGCGTTTTCCACCACAAATCTAACTTTGTCCATTAAACTTTTTCAAATTTTGAAATTGAGCTGTTAACACGGAGCTCTTCGAAAGCAGCTAACGCTACGGGAAATGATATTTTAATGATTATTGCATTTGTTTGCTTTAGTATGCTTCCATATCTTACTATTTTCGTAATATATAACAATATTATTATTAATGAAAAGCGTAATATGTGGAGATACAAATACAATTGCAAATACCAGTACAAATATATTATGACATATATAAATATGCATCATATATTTATATATGGTAATATAAAACCGAAATATAATTCTGTTATATAATCTTATATTTATTTAGCAAGTCCATCCCTAATTGAAACATTTTATGAAGCATTTTAACCAAAATCACCTAATTTTTTTTTTTTTTTTTTTTTAGAAAATCAAACATAGCCCAAATTTTCTGTAAAGAATAAAGTGACTTGGAAATTTCTTAAAATTCTTGTGTCACACTTTTGGAGGATGTAAGAATTTGGTAGTACCAAGTGAGATACTTAGATTTTGTATTTAAACGTTCTGAAGGCATGCAATTCAGGAAATATCGATATTGATCCTTTTGTTGAAGTACATTCATTACTGCTCGTTTGAACAAGCTTCCTGGTTTGGCTGTAAAATAGAAATTATATTCCATCCAGCAATAGATCATCTTGCCTAAAAGGAACAAAACTACAGCCTGGACAAATACCCCTCCCACCAAATACACTTATGCAAGTAGTATAAAGAAAAATAACTGAAATATGGAAGGACAACTCCAAAGAAAAAGCAACTGGGAAAACATGGGAAAACATTCAAGACTTCTGGAAAGTATACTATAACAAACCAAGGAAAGAAGTAGTAGCCAAATTTAGTTTAACAACCGGACACGATTGCTAGAATGAGCACCTAAATAGGATAGGTATACTGCCAACAAGTGAATGCCTCATCTGCAGAACTGATGTCATGAATTCTTCCCACCTTCTGGTGTGCCCAAGCTTAAACGAAGATCTCCAGAAACAGGGTGATATGTGTCATCTATACTGGAAGGCCAAAAACATTTCAAAGTTGACAGTGTAAACTAAATATATTTATTGCTTGTGTATTTGCTTATTTGTTTATTTATTTCCACATGTTCAAATATTGTATTATTATTTGTGTTAAATGAGTTACCAAATGTAATGGATTAAGTTCCAAATAAACCATATGTATATTTTTGAGAGACCTTGAAACAAAAATGAAAAAGGCATTCAGAAAAAAAGCCTTTCTCAATTTGTGTGTATCCTCCAAGAATGACAAAAAGATTTTCAAGAAAATACTCTCATTCACCATAAATATGTCTAGAAAGGGTTATATCAGTTAAGATGAAGCAGATGAAAGGAATTTTCGATAGAGAAACATATGAGTATATGCTATTATGAGCATTATGTGATTTATTCCTACGTTTTTTTTCTGACAATTTTTATGATTAATCAAACCTGTAAGGGAGGAAAGTACAGAGCCAGCTTTTGCAATCAAACAAACCTAGCATGATCTCACACTTTATTGCATATCTTAGTGAAATTCGCGGCGAGTCATTATTACGTAACAACAATTTCTTGTTGGGAATTGAGTTATAGTCGTAACAGACCGTTAAGGTTCCCCGCAGTGCTCTTATTACGGCAGACGTAATGAGTCGTTATACTGCGCTCTTGTTATGTGAGATGCACTCGGCGAAAAAAGGAAAAAAAAGGTCAATAAAAAAGCAAAGAACATTGGCTACTGCTACTCTACTACATGTTATTTTAATTAGACATGTAAAATGAGGTCAGTTGGATGTGGTTATATAATGAAATATCTGTGGCAGTAGTAATTATTTTAATCACTATAAAGAAGACCTAACATACCTCTGTACTTTTGGGATATCATTCCTTATCGCACAGAAACATAAATATCCCAACTGAAAGTTTAAGATGTTTGAAATAAAACTTTTTGAAAAATCATTGAAGTATTAGGGAAATATTGTGAGTAAACACAGAGAAAATTATTAATTCCTACCTTCTGTATCATTTACCTATGGAGGCAGAGGAAATATTGTAGCCAGGTATTCATATTTTACCCAAAATACATTTCCCAAACCAATGCTGTAGTTGGGTCGATACGCCGTACCAACTAAAATTTGCCCGTCTCGGTAGCGTAGATGGTAGCGTGTCTGCCTCACGTTCAAGAGGTCCCGAGTTCGAATCTTGGTCAGGGTAAGTTACTTGGATAAGGTTTTCTCCGGGGTTTCCCTTATCCTTCAAGACGAATGTCGGGTAACTGTAAGCTCCATGGACCCTGGACTCATTTGAACATCATTTCACCCAACACTTAACGTTGGAGGACGTAAATTACAAAAAAAAAAAAAAAAAAAACTAAAATTTGAACACGTTGTAAGCGTACCGTCTAAATTCGCGAACCGATGCTTAGAATTAAAGAAAAAAGAATGCTTATTGATTGTTCTTAGCACTAAACTGGAACGGCAACAGATTTTAAATTAGGCATAAAGCTTTCTGGTATAACAATGAGGAATCAGACGGTGTGAACCGCGATTCTTATGCGACTTATGTTGAGTATCACCTAAATTATTTTCCAGTTTGGTGAGTACCACCTAAACCTTTTAGGTGCGATGAGTACCACCTAAACATTTTTTTCCAACTACAGCCCTGCTCCAAACCCATAAAGAAATTTTAGGAAAACGTATCCAATCACATTTGAATTTAATAAATTAGGCATTTCGTATTTAATTTCAATATATTTATGGGATGAAATTCAAAACATGTTCATAAAATTGTTCTCAATGCTCCCTTAATGGGAATATTTTTGCTGTTTTTTTTAAAAGCGTCGCTATTATATTTGAGGAAGAATAAAGGGTAGATATTGAACTTTCTCTAAACAACTGTGAGGTCCTTTGAATTCTGTATAGTGTGCAATTAGATAACTTTCTAAGTTACGATAAACGAACTACTGAAATAATTGCAGATCTGGCTAAATTAAAATATTTATTCAAAATTACAGTTTTTGTAAAAATAACGATCTCCGTGTTGTTCTTATTTGTTACTTTGAGGTAAAGGAGAACCTTGGTTCACTATTAATTTGTACCTGAGGTAGATGAAATCGAGATTCATTCACAGAGTATGCAGATTATCCCACGGTTCTAAGGACATAGATCATTTACCTATTTTTTTGTTGTTGTTGCAATTTACGACCTCCAACGTTAAGTCATATCGGACGATGAATGAAGTGTGTGAAATGATGCTCAAATGAGCTCAGGGTCCATAGAGATTAGAGTTACCCGACATTCGTCTTTCGGATAAGGGAAAACCCCGGAATAAACCTTATCCAGGTAACTCACCCTGACCGAGATTCGAACTCGGGACCTCTTGAACGTGAGGCAGACACGCTGCCACTACGCTACTGAGGCTACATTGTAACACCACGTGTTATTTATAACCAGAGCGTTACTTCTGAAGCGTTTCTGTAAAATTGGAGGGCATATTTTGAAACTGCTTAGTTTGACCTTTAACTATTTCATTGGAAATTATTGTGCTATGATATATTGTGCCAGACTCTTCCGCCTCGGCAGAAGTGGCCTGGCATTTTGGGCAGGTTTAAAATTTGCGGACGCCAATCGTTTGTCTAGCATAGGTTGAAGTGCTGTAGCTAATATAGTGACCTCGTTTAAAGGATCCCCAGTCGGCTGGCTTTGGACGGAAAAGTCATAAACATCTTAGGATACACTTACTAGGTTGGAGGGGTGAAGAATGTTAGGTACGTGTTTACAGCTGAGAATACCCAGGGTTACCGTTGTTTAAAATAACGTTTAGAAGAAGGGAAAATAAATTCAAGCTGAATTCTCCTTACGAAATAGTTATTGATAGTTTCAAATAAATTTTAAATAATTAATGTATGCTATAGTAATACGACGCTTTATAACATAACTGAAAAGAGATATATTACCTATCCTGTTATGGCATTAGTACTTATATTACCTACAAGAACTAAATACGTATTATTAACATAATATCCAAGAAACGTGTAGTAAAACATTCCAATACCTTGTTGTAGGACCATCATTATAATTTTAAAAGGATTAAATTGCATTAGTGTGCATGAATTTGCGAGGGATATTTACTTGCAAATTAAAGAAGTACTTTGATATTTTAGTAGTTAATAATAATTTATAAACACACGTTAGAACTTTGTTTATTGCAATTGTGAGCCGATCTATCCTAAAACATTTTCCTATATTCTATGGCAGCTACAGATGGTGAATCAAATTTCAGTTGATTTAACAAAGCAGTAAATATAAATTATGAGTAGCTGGCATGCTTAATTTTTAAGATTACTCACTCAGACTAGGCAGATGTTCACCATTACTTCCAAAAGCGCTTTTCGGTCTTTGCTTCAGACCACCTTCAGTGGGAGGTGCACCAAATACTCGAGTTGCAGCTCCCACTGAAGATGGTCTGAAGCAAAGACCGAAAAGCGCTTTTGGAAGTAATAGTGAACATCTGCCTAGTCTGAGTGAGTAGTCTTAACAATTAAGCATGCCAGCTACTCATAATTTATTTAAAACTTGACAAGTCTTCTTTAAAGCAGTAAATACCTAAAAAAAATGGAGCTAAGGAATTAAAGAAAAACTAATAAGGAAAATCTATTACTTTTTAAATGCCGGAAGGTTTTTACAAGAATGTCTGCTAATTTTACATGTTTGAATAAAGTTAAGCAAATTTTTTTGGGGAGGGGGGCTTCTGTGTAGGGAATAAAGTGTGTGGCGCACAGTTCCACGTTCACGCTACAGTTTGAAGCAAATAGTGTTTAGCTCAGGGTAAAGCAATAAGGTTCATCTCAGGGTATGCGTCGGTACGTATGAGTAGGCTGGTTTTAATGATACTGGAATGCCCGTTTCAAACTTGTTTAATGGCTGCTTCTTTTTATCATTACATCAAACTTGAAGTTGCCGACCAAGGGTTACCAATATCACTGTTTAGAGTTACTGTATGTGAAATGCTTATTATTCCATAAAACTTAATTCGTTCTTCACGTACATATGAATCGACAAATATCTTCTCTCATCGCTTCTGGTCTACCCTCGACCAAGACAAAGGTGATGACTTTCGTAATCGGCTTCAAGCCACCAACTGAGTGTCCTCCACAGCTGCGCGTGGGTTTGTGACTTTCACTTCTGGAAGCCCTCTTTGTACACAAAGATTCCCTTTGTAACTATTTTTGTCCATTGTGGTTATTAGACTCGGCCATGCCATTATTAAGGGTCCAAAGAATGCCTTTTCAAACAAAGTCAAGTGCTATCCCTTAGAATTCTGTTTTTCCCGTGTCTTTTGTTACACGACTCAACCAAATGCACCTGTTCGTGTCATAACAAATATACAATACTCCTTTGAAATTCATTACGATTCTTTACTCATTGCAGTCCTTTAATTTCGATATCATCTGTTAAACACAATTTAAGTAAGTAATCGTGTACATTCCCTATAATAATTAAATATGTCATAAACCTTTAGAACTCGAGAAAGGTTAGAAATACTGTTAGGTATATATTATAAGTATGAATGGAAATCCATGTTAGCATATCCATGTTAAGATCGATTCCCACGGTCTCCACATCTTAATTAAATTACGCAAATTCTAAACGCCAATAACTATTAAACACTAATATATTTATAAAACTACACTAAGGAAAACACTATGTAACTTCTATAAATATAAGCTTAATTAACACACATAAGAATCACGTGTGCACAGTCTAAGCTAATAGAAGGTACTGAAGTTCTGAGGACACAAGAAAAATATCGCAACAGCGCTTTAACTTGGTGAATGTATAGTCCAGCAACGCAAAGAAAATCCCTGTAAGGAATGTGCTGTGTCATACAGTGGAACAAGGACAGTGAATGTGTGTGGCAGAGAATGCCTTCTACACAAGGAGCAGAACCGTTAAAAGAGCATGCACCCTATTTGCCCTGTACACTAAATCCGAGAAGATTCATTCACAAAAGTAGAAGCCGTCAAAATGTTTTTGAATGGTCTGTAACTGTACTGACATGGGGATTCATAAACCGGTCCAGGGAGGGTGTGGGAACCTTCGCCAACCCCCCTGCATCTCATTCCTCGGAGAATTTCTCTTCTGTGGAGGAGTACAGTATGAAGGACCACCCCATAGATTTGTGGGTGGAAGACCCTTACAATTGCTTCCATGTGGGATGATCTGGGTCAGAAGTGAAAGCTGTGCTTTGTAACAGTACCTTTGGGTTATGTTTGTAGCATGAAAAGTTTATAAATTTATAAAAATGATTACGTAAATATATTTAATAATTTAAATATGTAAAAATGTATGTAACTGTGTGATTGGCCGAAGTAATAATTGTATGACGTAATATGACGTAATGTTGTGACATGGTATTAAATCGGCCAATCACAAAATTAAGAGAGAAGTAACGATAGTTACGAAAAATCAATAATCTTGGTAGAGAGAGATTTTTGTTGTAATGGTGGAGTATGATGAATAGTGGTACTAGATCAGGGACATTTAAGTAATAGTTTGAATCTGTATAAATGTAACAAAGTAAGAATTTATCGACATGTTGGAAGTGACTGGGGAAGGAAGTTCAAGAAATATGTAATCTAAATAATACAATTAAATAGTTACATAATTTGACTTCTCCGAGACTTTATTTCGAACCATGCCTGAAAAACAGATGTCTCATGACTCTTATTTGGAATAAGATGATACAATTGGTGACCAGAGGAAATAGATAGCAGCAAAAACTCACACGAGAAGAGAAAGAATTGTGCGTCCAACATAGAAATCCTGTCCCAGCTTTCACTTTAATTTTGAATGGGATGCAATGAACGCGGCTACAATATACGAAGAGAGCTTGGAACTACTTCGTGAAATTTGTCGTCGGCCTGTGATATCGTAGCTGGTTCAATAGTTCTTTTAGACGCCACCTTTTGTTAATGTACTGATCATGTTTTATTGGTTGGGGTGGACTGCTAATAATCATTCATTTTCCTTCCTATATTAGGTGGCACGTTAATGTATAGTTCTGAGGAAGCAAGGTCCACGCGGTAAGGTGGTGAAAAAATGTCAACGTTTGGGTGACAGCTTTCATTCCCGAAAACCCTTCTAGTTAAAGTGTTACAATATTGTCCTTTTTTATCCCTATTTCTTGCATAAAGAAGGCACAGGTGCTGGAAAGTAAATATTGCAGTTACAAGTTATAATTTTAATGGCAGTTGGCTTATTGTGTGGGTATAAGTAGACGCTGATTCCCTGCTGTTGTTTGGAAGTAAAGCATATTCTGAGACATACTGTAACGTAACATAAGAAGCGACTTACCCAGTCCAGAGGACGAACTCTATGTTGTCTCCATGTTTGCTCTTCATAGCCTTAGCGGCTGATTCGACAAGGGCCCATGGCGAGTCACAGTTGTAATCACCGAAGCGACCCGCGGGCTTGCGCGTCAGAGCCATGTTGTTTTCAGTCCGCCGGCAATCTGCAATGAAATGAGGTTGTCTTCAAACCACTCTGGGTCATACACGTATAATTAACTGTCCCTGCACTGACAGACTACGTCAATTTTATAACATTATGGAATAAATTAATGAGTCTTTTATTAGCCTAGTGCAGAACATAGAGGGCATAAATAAGGTTAGAGAAACTACAGTTCTATTCTTCTTTCGAAGTTCTTATTAGTTTAGTTTCCTTGCCCGTCCTTCTAAAGTCAACTTGAAACTACTTCTTGTGACTTCATTTCTTTAATATTATACTAGTAAGGGTTGAAAATAATAACAGAGGTAGTTTCTGAAGGTCTTGAGTAGCTTACAATTTTCACTTATATTTATAGCTTAAATGTCTAATTGTACACTTTTGTACAATCGGGTACAAGGAACAGCGCTGATGTAATGCATAGTGATTTATATTGATTCGTAAGGCATCATTTAAACCTCTGCCACTCTCAGCTCACACCCATATCTGATTTTTGCACTCCACTTTAAGCTTGACGTACTAGTGTTTCTTCGCTTATGAACATTATACCGAGCTGTGCTCATAGATTAACGTTTGAGTGTCTGACATTTGATATCTAACCAATACCGGGCGGAATCATCCAGAGGTTGCTGTACGAAGTATAGCTTCCAGCAATTGCCTGTTTCTGCACTCCTCTTTTCTCGTTCATCCAGGAATAATCTTTCTTCATAGCTTAATGAGTATATCAGAGATGAATAAGTATAAAAAGTTACAGATATTATCGTGGGTTGGAACACAAATGACAAGCAGTTAGTGTACAAATTAAATAAAGAAAACCACTATATCATACCAAAGGTATCGGCACGTTTCTGTGCACTTAGTTTAAATACGATAGGAAAAGGGTTTTACATTGCGAAGAAGCAAATTATGTATCCTGATTAGTCAAACGCTATAGTTTTGTCTCTAAGATATTGGAAATCAAGATTAGAGCAAGTTCAAGTTTTAATCGCTTCCAGATGTTACACTAATGTTCGTCTGGTTTAACTTGAAACACGACCTACTTAACACTACCCCTCCCTATGACAAGAGAGGGGTGAAAAGTTCTGTAAACACATTGCTACTACTGCTATCCATGCCTGCCTAGTCTCCGTCAGGCAGCGACAGGTGCTGAAACCAGTGCAGGGCTTGCTTATTTACAAACAATGCTTTATATTGACAGTGAGATATCATAATAATGGAAATATTGTATCAAAACTGGTGTTGTACGAGATGATTAAAAGAAAAAAAAAGATAAGTTAAAACTATATACAATCGACTCCATGCCCGCCTGGGTAGCGTAGATGGTAGCATGTCTGCGCACGTTCAAGAGTTCCTGAGTTCGAATATCGGTCAGGGTGAGTTACCTGGATAAGATTTTTCCGGGGTTTTCCCTTATCCTGAAAGACGAATGTCGGGTAACTCTAAGCTCCATGGACCCCGGATGCATTGAGCATCAATTTGCCCATTTCATTCATCGTCCAGTATGACTAAATGTTGGAGGACGTAAATTTAAAATAAAAAGGTCGACTCCATAGCTGAATTAAATGGACATACCTTACCTCCGTGTCATTGTGATACGAACGCTATCAAGCTAACGTGAGAACATATCAATGAAAGAGGTAGAAAATATGTACTAGGGAGAAGACGGATTAATTGATATGTTGGACAATTTCATCATAAATTTAGAAGAAAGTGACTCCAAAAAATCACTACTGGACGGTAAGTATATCTATACCACCACCATCCACCAGTAGTCTTTATTAATGGGATAGCTACAATATAATCACGCGGAATCAATCGGAATATTGCATGGAAATAATGCGATGTGGGATTAAGCATTCGTGGGATACCTAGCGGGCAATAATGCTTTCTCTCTCTCTCTCTCTCTCTCTCTCTCTCTCTCTCTCTCTCTCTCTCTCTCTCTTCTTTCTCTCTCGCTCTAATTCCCATGCTTCAAGATAAACCAGACATGAAGTGATGTGATGTGGGATTAGGCAGACTTGGGTTACCCACAACAGTGCGGGAAATAGTGCGCTCTCTCTCTAATTCCCTTGTTTCAAGATAAACCAGACGAACTGTAATGTAACTAAGGTTTGGGTGATATTCGAAAGTACCTCCACAATTTTTCGTGTCTTATATTTAGGGAGTGGATCTATAGGCACTAAAATGTGTGAAATAGGCAGGCAAAAAGGCACTAAACTGGGAAAAATAGGCACTTAAATAGGTACTAACAATTTTCTATGCAAACACTTAGAAATACATAATTTTAGTAAAATGGCTCCTAAATGCATTATAATAAATGACAATCATCGCAACATATGCTGCATCAAATTCGCTAAACACATACTATTTTGCGGTTCATAGGCGGAATAGTTCTAAATTTATTCCAAATTTCATAAATGGCTCCACAGCAAGTTAAAATAACAGATATTGTCATATAATTAAAATACATATAAATGCACTTCACTAAGTAAAAACCATAATCTGCAGAAATGTGTGGAGTAATTAACAATGCCAAGAAACAAAACATGGGCTGGCGGGGGGTGGAAGGGCTTAAGGGTAAAAATTGAAATAACCTTCCCGTTTCCCTTGATTAACTTATGTGTACCCTTGGATTTATGGGACACAAGTTTTCTGCAATGCAGGATTAGGTAACTAGAGGTTAAAGCACTCTCTCACAATAAATCTATTTGTTTTGACCATCCTGTTGGACGGATTTAAAAAGGATACTTATACTTATTTGTTGATATGAATTAACAACTTTTGTATGCTGTATCCACCTTACGAGATATAATTATTCAATTTACACTTCTATTAAATTATATTTGATAACTCTCGCCAAATATATTATTATGTAAGTTAATCTTAAAGATGGAACTATTGTATTTTTCACAACAACCTATTTCTCAGCCTGAAAGGTGAATTTGTTCACATCTGCTTCCTCACGTTCACAACTTCTGTGAAACAAGGTATACAAAACTGTGAAGTAACTGTACAAAACAGTTTATATCTTACATTCCCTTTCCAAATGGCATTACCATTGGTTGTGTTTCACAGGAGATAAAGACGTCTTAGCACACCCGAGGGAAGGAGAATTTATATCCTTGTCTTTCTGATATTCCCGCTTTTCCATTTTCTATCCTATATCTATTCTGCTTAAAATATGTTAATCACAAACGAGTTCGCGTATAGATACAGAACACCCTTCATCCCCAGAGTTTAAATCTATAGCTTTGCTATGACAAATAAAAGATACTTTTGTTGATAGAATGTAAGTGTTCAGATGGACTACAGGTTAACTAAAGTTCCTCTCAATTGAGTCACTGCCACATTGATCTTAAATGTAGCAAAGAGACAATCAACCATTGTTAAGGTACGCCACCTTTAGCAAAGTGAGAAAAATATGAAGAGATACGACTTGCACATTTTTGTAATTTCTCTAAGTTAACTATTTTTAATTGTTTAAATATGTTAAAATTCTTGTTTCTTTTGATTTTAAACATCAATATATCCAAGGCTTTCTATTTAATTAGCAAATCATTATAATTTAAAAATTATTTATTCATTTTATATTTGGAGAGAAGTCAGAGACATGGGTATTTTTATTTTCGTTCTGCATTCAACTAAACAAATTCCAGTTCCATCTACAGTATCAAGATAATAATAATCCCTCGTCAGTTGTTTCAACGAAGTTTTCTGATTCTTAATCTCTTATTAATTTAATGATCATATATTTGTGTAAAAATGAAAATTTAGTTAATAATTTTCGAATCTTATTATATTATATAGAGCTACCTTAGATTTAATAGCAACAATAAAATATATTGTATACTCACTTTTCCTTGTATCCCCAGAAGTGGAGTAATGGACGTCATAATGTATGTCAGTAATGTGCCAGAAGTAACCTGAAAACAAAGAAATTTAACGCATTTTAGTTAAAATAATTCAACGTTTTGGACATTACCATGAAATCAACAATAACAATGTAATTAAAACATAATAGGAAGAATTCTCTGGGCAACAGAATGCGTCAGTTTTGAACTTAAAAATTTTTTAATACTGTAATTATCTAATTTAAAATACTAGTTCATTGTAATAATATAACAATTGTGTAAACTTCTATTAGAAATGGCAACTACTTTCTAAATATCAATATTTTATAAAAACTAAATATACGTATATTTTTCAAGTAGCGTCCGTTAATGGTTAGTTCATATAGAAGAAAAATTGAAATGGGTGAAATGATGGTGTAATGAGCCTGGGGTCCATAGAGCTTAGAGTTACCAGACATTATTCAGGTTAAGGGAAAACTATGGGACAAAGCATTATCCAGATAACTCAACCTGATCGAGATTCGAACTCAGAACGTCATCAACGTGAGGCAGATATTTTCATTGCCAACTTGCCATTTCGTTTGACCCTAGAAATAAAATTTAAATTTGTCTATGTTTGCTACTGCTTGAGCGTGCATCATAGCGACAGCTAGTTCATCAACACTTTCTGAATCTGAATACTCTCCATTTTCATTTTCAATAACACTGCATGATACAGTAATGCCTTTCACTCCTAGCAGCTCCCTGCCAACTCACTGGTAAGAGCTCCCACAGTAGCATTTATACACGAGCTGCTGTTTCTCGAAAGTTGCCAAAGCCATACGTTCTTTCGTGATGTAGCGAGAACACTATGGAACTGTCTCTGTCTCTCCCTCTGTTGCTCTCTCTCTCGGCAAGTGCCAAGCGCTCATTGCTCAATGGTGAGGCGGTCCGGCCCGTAGTGGACCCCGCCGAGCTCTCCCTTGTGCCCAACGCCTCACAATTACGAATTGGTGGCGTGCGGAGGTTAAGGAAAGTGAGATTGTAATCGGTTCGAGGTGACATGTAGCTCCCGCATGAGAACTCTCATCTGTACTTCAGGAGTGGGTGCGTCCTGACTGGTTGTGGTTTGAATGATGACACCTCCAATCTGGTAGACAGAAGTTTATCGTTGTCCTTAGAGCCCTTTGCTCGCCACCGTAAAGTCGTCGTCCGTGAGGTCGCTGTGTTTAGCGTCACTGTGTCCCGCGTCAATATTGTGTTGTGGTGCGCAGAGGCAATAACACTGTGTAGTCAAACTAGATATATTTAACGTATTCCCTATATATTACTCTTTGCGCAAACTCTCACTGGAGCGATTGTTAAATATTGCACTTTGTCTCGGTGCATGGCACGGAGGTGTACTTGTTAGGCAGCGCCGAATACGCGTCCGTCTCACGTAGAACTCAGGAAGTATTCTTACTAGAAAAATCTACTTTTCGCCATCACTTTGAAGTACCCCCACTATAGGTATTTCTCGGAGTTTGCAAAATCACATGAACAAATATCAATTTTTCATTGGCTGGTAACTATCCCCACTTGAGATCAGTGTTCAGAATTTACAGTTCCGGACCTAATATCAGAGACGCTTTCTCTAACGGCCCGCATGCAAAAATTTATGCGGATGCATACGTTCTGAGCGAAGGTCAAAACCTTATAGTCTGTTGTCAGAAGCACGCAAGGGATTTTAACAATGGGTTGGTTTCCGACTGAGAGGCACCAAATTTGTCTTGAGGGCAACAAAGACAGTAAAGTAGGGTTGTTTGTTGACAGGGAATGCAAAGGGAGTTTACTGACCTTCGCAGAGTGGCCTTGTCGCTGAGGCCTCTTTCGCACTGTATTTCCTTCTTCTTCAATCTTTTCTGGCAAGTCAAACACACACACACACACACACACACACACACACACACACACACACACACACACACACACACACACACACACACACACACACACACACACAAAGCCACAGCTTTTTCCATGACTTTATCAAAGTTTCAATTACAAGCTGGTCCCAAGCAGATGCGGTGAGTGCAATGAATTCGCACACTGGCAAGAGAATTCGAGTAATGTACCTACTGAAGATACCAATGTATGGTCTGTCAAACAAGTCTTCATTTATTACACTAAACATTTTTTTTTTTCAGAACTGGTCCAGATTATCCGGACGTCCAAGGTAACTAAATTTTATGTACCTAATATGTAACTAAAACAATTGTGACATACTTAAATATTTTAGCATTTAATCTCTTAATTATTATATTCTAAACACACTCGTATTCTAAACACAGAGGTTTACATTTTGTATCCAAATAGGGACTGTGTTAGACCCCTATTAACTGTAGTTTAAATGACGTGTTTTACTTGTTCATAACGGATCCATTAAACGCGTATATAGCAGAAATATACACAGAGGTAATATTTTTGTTAAATATAAAAGCAAATAGTTTTTTATGTATAACAATTACTGTATTTCATGCGTATGACGAAGCGCCTCCACTTCCGCTCTTTAAATATTATCCATTACCGTGGTTTATGGATCCCCGCATTTTTCATTGCAATGAAATGAATACCCATGCAAGGTGAATTTTCGGGAAAGGCCATCCGCCAATGAAATATGCAAGCATTAATTACCGTGTGTTGGCACAGTGGAATATTGACTACATGGCTAGCCCTCGTCCTGGTCGTCACACGGCCTGACTGACATACAGATCGATTCCAGGTTGATGTACCGGGCAACTTTTACTGTAAACTTTGGGATCGTTAAATCCACATTTCATCTGAGTTTCTTCCACTTATTTTTAATACGTAGTAGCCAATTTAAGGTCCCCTAAATTCCAGAAAACTTAATAAAAATACCCAAGCTGTGTTGTATTTCTGTGCATAGATAGCAACCTCGAAAATGAAGGACCAACTGGTCCCCAAACAAATTATTGAAGTCAGTATCTCCAAAGATGCGATACAAGATATTCAAATCTCCTCCTCAAATTATCCCTTCAATTGAAAATTATTTTTTATTACTGATGTTTTAAGAAACCTTAGTTTAACGATTTTTATTAAAATGTATAGGTTTAAGATTCCATTTGCATTTAAAATAAATAGCATATGTTGATATTTCTGCGAACATCCCTTGAAATCTCTTCATTAGAAATCCATTTTGCAAAAGTAGATCCATTTAAAGGAAACAGTGACTAAAATAAATGCTTTTATGGTTTTAACTATTTCAAGGTATTTTTCATTACTGATTTGAACTTGCATAAAATTTTAAAGTGCTAATCGCTAAATATGTCAACCACATATCATGGTTATGTGAACAGTCGGTTTGCCTCTTTGTTTTTATGGGGCTAGCTTTCAAAGTTAAAGGTACCGGGTGGATTCGCTGCTAAAGCCTAGAACTTTTTCTTTAGCAAAGATAACTTTGTTTAGCAGACCTTCCCTAGTCCAGAAGTATGAATGAGAATCGCCGCCATTTAATTTTGCAACCAACATTTTACGGAAAATCAACGCTTTGAGGGCCCTTGAAATAAAATGCACCTTTGAAAAATGTTCGTGTGCGCATGAGAGAGAGGTAGAGAGAGAGAGAGAGAGAGAGAGAGAGAGAGAGAGAGAGAGAGAGAGAGAGAGAGAGAGAGAGAGAGAGAGAGAGAGAGAGAGAGAGAGAGAGAGAGAGAGAGAGAGAGAGAGAGAGAGAGAGAGAGAGAGAGAGAGAGAGAGAGAGAGAGAGAGAGAGAGAGAGAGAGAGAGAGAGAGATCTGTGAACAGCACACATGAAGAGAAATAGTAAATTAAATGTGACATTTGGAATTTATGTTCAGAATCTTAAAAGAATTTTGAAGAAGATTCCGCTACCCAAAACTAGTGTTTACTTGAAAAGGTTTCATTATTTTTGACTTTCCAGAACATACTCCAAATATTTGATTAAAATACTATATATTTAAGCTTATTTTTATAACAAATGACTGTAAAGAATATCCCAAAATTAGGCCAACAAACTTTGTGGGCTGATAGATAAAATTATTTTAAACACTTTTTGTTAAGGAAGGTATTTTTTTGTTGCGCTAGACGAGTTAATGCCAAAGCAAATGGAATTCACGTATATCGCGATTAATACAAGGATTACATCGGCATGCCATATTCTGCCGTCACTCGCAAAGACACCGCCATTTCTCCTTGGATAAACGAGCAGAAAGTCAAGGACGGCCATGTTCTGTGCGGACTCTTGAAAACATTCCTCCAGGCAGTCCTCGCGCCATCGCTCGACAATTGCACTTGTCGGAAGCATTCTGCAAGAAATGTTGTTGCACCCTTTTCAGTTTGAAACGGTTCATGCAATGAGGTCTGAAAATTGTCCTCTACGACAGAAATTTTGCTAGTGGTATCTGGACAAAATTGAAAAGAATTAACTGTTTGTATCCCATGTCATTTTCACAGATGAAGCATTTTCACATGTGAGCGGTTATTTAACTCTCGGAATTTACATGTTTGAGCCTTCGAAAATCCCTATCCCACATTTTAGGGATCACATCATCTGAGATTTGGTGTTAATGTGTGGACCGGCATTGTGGATAACTTCTTAATAGAAGCATGCATTTTGTCGGCCCGACTCATTGCCTACAATATCTATTATTTCTGCGATAAATTTTGTCTGATCTGAAAGAAAAGTTCCCCTTCATATTACACAGTATATGTGGTTTCAGAATGAGGGGCACCAGCTCACTTTGGTCCTGAAGTACGGCTATCACTGGATAGGCAGAGGCGGACCTATTGCCTGGCCGGCTCGCTCCGGTGACCATATTCCACTTGACTTCTTTTTGTGGGGGTACATGAAGAAGTAGTGCGGAAACACCTGTTGAATCTGAAGTTGCACTTGTGGAATGAATAACCTGCGTAGCTGGCGAAATATATAGCTGGTGACCTATATAATTTTAAATACTCAGTTATCACTTCAGCTCACTGTGCCCGCCATGTAATGCAATTAAACATGTAACAGAAGTATTGCTGCTAACTGCTGCAAACCTTCTTCCAGCATCGTTTCCATGTTTTCTAACTCTTTTGGAGACAATTTCTTAAAATTGGACTTTGCTGGACAAGTAAATCAAAGTAAGGGAGCGATATACTACCACAGTCATTAATTTAGTGGACTGGCTCCTAGTGTCGCTGTAATGTACTGGATCGGCATCATGTCGTGTCAGCTTTCTCTCGTCCCAGCCAAAGACATTCCGCGATGGCCTATCCGAAGTGACAAAATTAAAGTTGTAATGTTGGTGTCAACTGCTCTCAGTTCTAGAAGACCCAGTATCGGCCATGCTGAGGAATAAAAAATTCTGTGTGTGATGCCGTCTCGTTGCACGTTACGTACCACAATGTGCCATACGTCCGGATTCAAGACCAACATGACGATCGAGTGACGACATGTAGTGACCCGAACAGTAGTTCTGATGATTGAAGTTAGAAAAATTGGATATTTAATAGCACAGTTCCTGAAATCTATACCAAGCCTTATTGTGAAAAGTTTATTTTTATCTTATTCATTTTTAAATGAAATTACATAAAATATTTTACAAATTTTGCTACCTTAACTAATTAACTAAGCCTGAAGGTTACTGTATTACAATAACCTTAAAAATCTACTCATCTAATATAACTAAAAGCAGTCTTTCTTCTACTTTGTTTCTACTCCAACAATATAATTCAAATATACGTTTCCACTAAAGTTTTAATTACTGTAACGAACTACGGAAGACTGTTTCCTATAATTTTAAACTGATTGCACTTGATTGCCTATGCCATGAAGTGAAGAAGAAGGAAAGATGATAACCCGGATATGTGGAACTGGCGCATCAGTTTAAATTTCATCTTCTGCAACTGGTATCCAAAGCTTCCTGCTACGGATATCCATCTGCATCAGTAGATGGAACTGGTTCGTCAGTTCCACATATCCGGGTTATCATCTTTCCTTCTTCTTCACTTCATGGCACAGGCAATCAAGTGCCTGATCCGCCTTCGCAGTCCTCCAGCCATCGTTTCCTGGGTCTGCCCATCGATCTCCTACCTTTAGGATGATACTGTAATATTTGTTTTGTAAGCCTATTATCTGGCATTCTTTCAACATGTTCCTTCCATTTTTGTTTGAGATCTTTTAAGCTATCATTCATACTAAAATGTCCAGCTGTTCTCTTATGTTTTCATTTCTTATTAAGTCCCTTTTCGTGCATCCTTTCACACTTCTCAACAATTTCATTTCTGAAGCCTGTATTTTACTCTGTTGCTTTTTAGTTAACGTCCAAGTATCACTTCCGTATGTAAGTATAGGTACAGCCATAACTTTGTAGAACTTTAGTTTTGTTTCTTTACGTATTTTGTTTCTAAATGTTCTATTTATTGTTCCACACACTCTTTGAAATTTGCATATTTTGTTGTAGACATCATATACCTTGTCATAACTAACATCAGTTCCCAAGTAGTTAAAATGGCGTACCTGTTCAACACAACGATTATTTATAACTATTTTTGTTGTAATTGGCTCTTTCCCAATGAATGCCATTACCTTTGATTTTATAAAACAAATTTTCATATAATACTGCTTACAAAGTTCACTAAGTTTAAAAATAGATTTTTGAAGCGCAGACTACCTCTTTCCTCTTCTACATAATCATTTGTGTCTGTCCGCTCTGATTCTATCCATATACTTCCTCTGGTTCTCTTGGGATTCTCCTTCTTTCGGTGGCTTCTGCTCTTCCTTGCGATATCCATAACTGGCGTCTTATACTCATCTGTCGTGGATCTTAAATTGTGTCTTCTGAAATCTGGTAATTTGTCTCTTCAGTTTCTCTTGGTCCTAATATTTTCCTCCGACGATCTCAAAAATAATATTGTTATCTCGTCTGTTGAAATGTTGCTATATTTATTTCTTGAACTCTTTTGTCGCGGATAATATATTCCTCGAACGTCTTACCGGATGTAACCGCAGTATCAGGCAGCGGTTAGGAGGCGGCGAATTAATCGAAGTCAAATAATTAAAAAAGAAGATAAATGAATAGAAATGCTTTGCTAAATTAATATAACAATCTTGTTATAATAATATGAAATTAGAATGATTAAAATAGAAGTTGACTTAAAGAATAAGAAGGGAAGAATATAATTTAATATAACATATATACAAGCATCCGGGCAAGAAAGAGAAAATATTCTTGTAAAATTCTGTACACGTCAAAGAATCAGGAACGAAGGACCGTTACCTTCTTTGTGCTAGTAAAAGTTCAATGTCTGAAGACTATTGTATTCTTTCAGCCAGGAATGTTTTGGGACAAAGGACTTTCAAAATGCAGTTGAGCATGAACGCTAAAGAGATTTACTTCGATGATTTGATAACGATGTATACCGTTACAAACAACTCAAGGTAGGCGTTCCCCAACTCAGGGTGGGCGGAACGTCAGTGAGTCATATGAGTTTTGCAAACCAATGCGAAAATTCGGAATAAAATGAGAAACCAATAATAATGTAACATTTGAGAAGGGTGAGCTAGTTTGGTCATGTGATAAATTTAGAGAGGGGATCAGAATAAGGTTCGAACTGAATGGTGAAATAAGAAAAACCTTACAAGTTGATACTACGACAGGAAGAACTTGTTCATGTGCATTAAGAAGAGAGGCGAAGATTTCGAAGTCTGAAAGGTGGTCACCGATCCAAATCGATAAACAAACATAGATTCAAGAATTAAACCAAATAATTCTACAACAAACAAAGTATTATTAATACGACTGAGTAGCCAACAACAGCCACAAAAAATCCATTTCCTACAACCATTCACCTGAGGATAACAGAACTCATAGCTCCAATTAAGCTCCAATTAGAACCCAATTAATTTAAAGATGGTATGCGGGTTTGCCACACGGATATTACCTGAGACATTTCCTAAATGTGCATTATATTCTGCTTCCCTTAAGATGTTCCATAAGCATTTTCTTTGAAGTTTCTTTCTACCGTCTTCTACAAGCTCACTATATTTATTACACTCAAAAATAATATGTTCAGGTGAATCTAATAGTTACACTGCTCACATAAACCTGAGTTCTTCTTTCTATTCTTTTTTAAATACACATTATATGAAGTATGTCCTGTAGCAAAGTGGAAATATCCCTTTCTTGGTTTTATTTGTTCTTAGTTTTGCCTCTCTTTAATGTATGGAAATAAATCATGTACTGTTTTCCTACGTGTGCATTATCCCACTCCTATTGCCATTCAAGTTCCAATAAAATCATAAGTGAAGACGAAACATGGTGTTTTCTTTAGCTGAAGCGACAAACTTAAAACTAATGGAAGTCGTCATTATGGTCATATTGCAGAGAAAGAGATAAGACAAATAAAAAGAAGGTGAGTTTTTTGACTCATTAAATTGTCCACATGGAATTAAAAACAGAAGGAGTGACATAATCAAGGAGATCCTCTAGGTTCTGTAGTATTTTATTCTTATAAATGTCTTGAGTGAGAATGCGACAAACTATTTTGGATAAACGTTTAACTGTCGCAGTTACATTATGTTAGGATTTAACGCAACGATTAACTATAGCGACAATTCGGAATGAGTCCAATGTCGATAGATACTTAATTTTTTAATACAATATAGAAAGAACTTTCTCTTTGTCATCAGTTTCATTATTACCGCTGTATATAATCACAAAATGCATTCGCTAATTCCTGCACATATACACAGTTTATACAGGTGAATTGTGCTGTATGAGAACTTAAACATAAACAGCACATGATTAAAGGAAAATATATACCCTTACCAAAATAAACATGCTAAAATTAATCATATAATGACTTATATATTCTCGTGTAGTAAAACATAGTAATGACGTTTTCAAAAGCGATGCTGCTAGAAAAGCGAAACAGTAATGACCAAACAGAGATTATTGTCTAACATCACAAAATTTGCGGACAATCCCGCTGGTTAATGTTTTATGTAACAACACGTTTAATTAGTAGCCATTTTTCTCACCAGCTGGTATGAGGAGGAGATTAATACTAGGTAACTATTTACTCTATGTCTCTATTACCCCAGTAACCGTTGCACAGCGAAAACGCTACGCTATTTTCTGACCATCCCTGGTGATGAACAGGTGGCTACTGCTCGCGGTGATGTTTAATGCACAAAGCTGTGTGTTTCTTATGGTTAACCGTTGTTCCAGGTCTCCGTATTCATCTCATTTCCCCCTTTGGCAAGAAAAGGCGCAGTATCATTCAGCCGAGGACATCATAATCGCTGTAAGAAAAGCTGTATGGCACTTTTGCTGGAGTTGTTTTACATTTTCTGCATTTTATTCAGAAAATATTATTTATTTATGTAGCTTACTTTAATGCAGAAAAAAGCATTTACAAAAACATTTTCATTACTCATTTTGTAGGTAAGAGAGTCAAAAGGATTGAAGCGATAATCAAATATCCTGCCTTAATTACATACCTTTATCCCATTTCTGCCTAAATTGATTTTCACTTCGTAATTTTGGAAAGCATATATTTATATGTTTATTATTATCAAAGAAACGTACTACAACAAGCAAAACAACAAAATAATTAACAATATAAACAAAAGGGGTTGTAACATACATGTCACACTAGGCAGAACATACATTTTAAGTAGAATGTACAACCAATAAAATAATGCAGTACCTGTCATTCCTGTTATGTTTAGGCAACAGTACTCACTTTCTATGATATGGTACAAACACTATGCACAAACCAATATCACACTTGCAGCACATTGTTCTTGGAGTGCCTCTACAGCTTTCTGCAGCACAACGTCTTCTTTTTTTCTGTGGAACCATAGCTACCAGCATCATATCTGATGTCATGCAACACTCTACTTTGGTATAAATTACGACCAGGATCTCTATAAATTGTTGCATTGGATGTCAAGTAACATTTCACGATGTAGCGCCGAAACTGCAGCTGTGACATATTTATACCTGTCTTTCGGCAGAAAAGCCACCCATTGTGTACAGTAACTTCTAGTAGCCACGTAAAAATTGGCCACCACAATTTCTTTCCTCTTATATTCACCCTGTATAATGCTACATTTTCGTCCATTCGGTCAGTTCCTCCCATATTTTTGTTGTATTGTGCAATAACATATGGTTGGGGTACAAGTAATCTTTTGTTCTGTTGTCTGGAGTATCGCTCTACAGAGCTGACTGGATTGATGCCACGGCTGCTCGAAGCAATTGTTACTGCAGAGTTATCTAGCCATCTGGTAATGATCATTTCACTTTGCTTGCTGCTCTCGTAATCAAAATCTCCCCACTTGCTCCTTATGGACATTGTCTTAGAGGGTGTAAGCTGACATTCCTTAGGCAGACGATTCTCACTAATAGTTCCAGTTGCACCATAACCTCGTTCCGTTAGGAACAGTAAGTAACCTTTCTGTTTCATCTAAAAGAACATTTTGTGATTTGTCATCATGAGAGCAATCATTCTCAGGTTCAGCACCTGAGCTGCTTTTATTCGTCAAAACCACTTCCGCACCAGCTTGAAATTGCCTTTGTCCAAGATTATCCATCTTTCCATCTTCATATTCGTCTCAATAAACACATCTGTCGCATCCTCTTCCTCCTCCTCTTCAAGAATAGCCAGTATTTTATGCACAGACAGGCCTCTGAAAAACAAAGAATCATTATAATGACTGTTCTACCTAGCGTAATATATATGCAACACAAAATTAAAATCTGGTTCATGACCATAAAAATGAATTGCATTATGTGCCACCCTTTACTGTGTAATCAAGCAAAAGTTTTGAGAAATGTATGACATACAGCGATAGAAAACAATACTTACTTTTTATTCCAAGACATAATCTAATTCAGAAAGAGACTTCAGTAAGTGAAGCATCAGACACCGACTTCCTCCTGATTACTACTGGCAGAAACCCGCCTAAATATCAGTAAAAACGAGTTCTTATCTGAAATATATACAACAATAGCCATTTAAAATGAGAGCATTGTTGCCAACAAGAGAAAACAATGACAGCCTGTTATGTGACATATGCTACGATAGAAATAGGCAACGAATTACCTGGTGCCACACTTTTCTGACACGTGTGATTTAATACTGATTTAATACTTTTCATGAAGAGCATATACCTATGTCTCCTATGTTTACTCATTCAGAAAGAAGATAGCTTAAGAAGTCCTTATTTTATCACGGTGGAAATATCTTAAAACAGATGCAATATTAATCGAGCTCTTTTTCATTATAAAACGAGCTTGGGGCGATTTCCTTTAGAAACGCTGTGCCGCATTATTTCAAAGATACTGAAAATATCAGTGTTTAGTCCAAAAACGATATCTTTTGATTCAGTAGACTTCAAAGCATATTCACTTCGGAGAAATCTGAAATGTTTAATTAAAATATAATACTTTCGCTTGCTAAAATTATATGATGAAGTGAAACTTGCCCTGAAGGCGTTCCGGGATGTTTATTTTAAAGCTAACTTAATGTTTTAGCTTTCCAGAGATGCCTAAATACTCTTTGTTGGCCAAATTTTCACGGAGAAATAATAAGTCTAACCATAATAATGAAGATTCATGCATTTATGGAATGGTGGTATTTTCCCTGACGTACATTCATGAGGCCTCCAGTTCAAATCTTGGGTCAGTAAGTGATTAGTAGCAGTAATTAATTTGGGCAGTACCGGAGGGTTAATTGTCCTGCAACTCGAAGTAAAGCCATTTTTTGCTACTAGAAGACCAATAAAGTGAACGCCCCAGGCCGATGTGTGGCTTACCAGGATATCCAAGGTGTTTTTTATTATTCTTTTTATCCGCGGATTTACACTATCCTGAGAATATGAATGTCCGTTAAATTTAAGTTCTATAGACTCCGAGCTCATTTTAGAATCATTTCATGTATTTGATTTATTCATGGGCAATATGATCTTTCAGATTAAAGACGGTAGAAATAAAATAAAACATTATAATTTTATGCACGTTACTGAGTAACCTTTTCTTGTTCTTTCAAAGAACTCGTAGCCAACAACGGAGAAACAAAGAGTGAATTTTGGAATTACTCTATGTCATTAATTATGAATATAAGATGCCCTGAGACACAAAGGAGGGAAGTACCATGCAGTCTTTTCTGACTTCAAGAAGGCGTTCGATTCATTCAACAGCGGAAGCTGATCGAGAAAATAAAACGGTCAATCGGTGAGAGAGACCCAGTAGCGAGAATAATTGAAGTCTGTCTACTGAGGAACATAATCCGAATAAACGTAGATATTTCTGAAGCCATAGTACAGACAAACGGAGTCATGCAAGGGGATCCCATGAGTCCAACACGTTTCAACATTTACACAGCAAATATGAACAGCACAGTAGAGGAAGGATCGAAAACGGAGCTGATCCTATATGTGGCCCACATGGAGATAGGAGCGACAGGGAAGGGGGATGTGCAAAGGACAGTACACATATTGGAGACCTGGGTGGAGGAAAACAGCCTACAGATAAACGAAGAAAAGACAGTACAGAAAATGAGGCAAGTCACGCCTAAAGACAATGTAACACTACACAAGAAGTCACTGCAAAAAGTAGGAAATTATAAATATCTGGGAATAACATTACAGACAACAGCGGCGTCCTTTGGTATACACATTCAGGAAAGAGCAGCAGCAATCAGGGTCTCATACAACATTCCAAACATAGCAAACTTATCAACTTGAACGGCGATGAGTCTATTCAAGACTGTAGTAGCGCCAATGATAGCATATGGAATTGAGATCATGTGGGAAAAGCTGAAGATCGGAGACCTGAGCAGAATAGAAAGAATAAAAGCGAAGTTCATGAAGAGGATTACCCGACTTGGAAAAACAGCGCTATCCCGGATGGTATATGAAATGATGAGGGAGACGTACTTCATAGAAAACATACGAGCACAATTCCACTTACAACCAACAGAAGCAAGCAGGGCCCTAGTAAACATCAGAGAAAGGAAGAAAAGCAAAATCGACCCCAACTTCTACACCTCACCAGTGATTATGACAGGTGGATTAGAGAGCCCGCCTTAGTAGCGTGGTGATAGAATGTCTGCCTCACGTTCAAGAGGTCCCGAGTTCGAATCTCGGTCAGGGTGAGTTACCTGGATAAGGTTTTTTCCGGGGTTTTCCCTTATCCTGTAAGACGAATGTCGGGTAACTTTAAGCTCTATGAACCCCGGACTCATTTGAGCATCATTTCATCCATTCCATTCATCGTCCGATATGACTTAAAAGAAAAGGTGTACTAGAGAGTACAGTATGTAACGTCACGTCACAACACGACCTTCCATACACGGTTTCACCACAAGATATGTGAAATATGTGTAAATATGTGTAAGATCCACGAGCCAGACGAAGACTGCAAGTGTATATTGTGCATGCTGGAAAAGAACCAGGACAATTACAGACTATAGCAAAGACTGAAATGTGAAATTAAACTAATGTTCAAAATTGAGTGTATATTTCTCTATTATATTAATTACGAATAACATGAAGGTATTTTAAGGTTCAGACTCAAATTTACTATTTGCGTTACTGTACTACTAAAATAGTGCAAAATCTGGAAATGATTTGAGGTAGTTTTCGTAGAAATATGACTTATGCTTCAGAAAAACAAAAAGTGCATTTGAAATCACAGATAGAAGTATTGTAGTGACATTGAGATTCTCGAAATAAAATGGGTCGTGTTTTTCTGAGGGCGAATGATTAAACGGATTTTCAAACGGATATTTCTAGAACAAGAGTACCATATAAAGACAACCGCACTAATCGATATGCAGCTGGGACGCTGGTCGTAATGGGCATACATTTATTCTTGCGGTTTTCTTCCATGAATTTATGAACAACATTTTTTAAAAAAACTAAAAGCTATTTTTAAAACCAATTTAAAGAAGGAAGATAAGGGAACGGACCCCGATATATGTATGTGGCTGAGTTTTTAGTATTCACAAGTTGTTTTAATGCACCGTGCATTATCCGATGTTTCTCCTTTTCTCGTTCTCTTTAATATTTTCGCTTCCACTCCCCCATCCCATAGCCGTCCGACGGACGGCCGGTGCCGCAAGAGTCGCGCTCTCTGCATTACTTGACATACGACGGTGGCAGACAAATTGCTACAATTTTTAGACATTCAACTATCTTCTTTAACTCAGTTTAAACTTCCAGGGAAACAACGCACCATCGTCTACTTTGCAAACTTTATGGAGATATTGCGAAAGCGATAACAGAAGTACTTCGGGTGAAAACAGTAGTTGTAGGAAAGAGTATTTGATGGTACAAACAAGGGAATGAGGTACACATGTTGAACTGAAACTTACCGGTTTTAGATACTGAGCAATATCTTTATGTAAAACAAGCGAGGTAATATGCAACGATCACGTTCGGAAGGTTCAGTATTCGATTGCCGCGGACCACTCACTTTAACCGTGGACTATTCGTAGTTTTCCCTGGTCGGTAGGCGAGATATGCATTTGTTTCTGATTAACCATGATTTCGTTTACTCATTCTTCATTAGTTACGTTTGCTTCATATTTTTCACGAGTCATTTTAGATTTTCTAGGCGTATGGTGGTGCCATGGCGCAGGTGCCTGCTGAAAAGAAACGAATACTCGACATTTACACCAGATGGCTACCTGGTCAACTACTGTTCATTGTTCTCCAGCATCATTTGGAACTGTTAGAGGCTGTATTTGTAAGTTGTGTGTCTGCAGACTATAACTTTCCGTGATTACTTCACTTCATCCCTTCCTCCTATTAAGTAGTAGCGTGCCCTATGCGAAGTGTTCCCCTTCGTTGTATAACGTATTTTCATTTCAAACGTTCAGAAAAATTCAGAATATTAGTAAATGCCTACAGAATTCGATTGCTTTTTTAGATAATTCTTTTATTTTCCAAAATGTTTACTACGATTTAGTGCACTTTATGGTAGCTTTTAGAAATTCGAAAAGGAATACAACTAATGACCATTTTTATTTGTCAGTCTAACCAAAGCAAACTTTTAAGGGAAGTCTTCACAGAAAATGCTGAACTTGATTAGTTTAAGTAAAGTGTACTTCAAATGTTTGTCATACTTTTTATTCTTTTTAAATTTAAGTTCAATATCTCTTTAACATCGTGAAGGATCAGTAAAAACAGAACTTTTGAGTAGTTTAAATGTTATACCTAAAGGATTTATTTTAAAACATTTTTTAAATCAAGATTTATAATGATGATGATGATGATGATTATTATTATTATTATTATTATTATTATTATTATTATTATTATTATTATTATTATTATTATTATTATTATTATTATTATTATTATTATTATTATTATTATTATTATTATTATTATTATTATTATTATTATTATTATTATTATTATTATTATTATTATTATTATTATTATTATTATTATTATTATTATTATTATTATTATTATTATTATTATTATTATTATTATTATTATTATTATTATTATTATTATTATTATTATTATTATTATTATTATTATTATTATTATTATTATTATTATTATTATTATTATTATTATTATTATTATTATTATTATTATTATTATTATTATTATTATTATTATTATTATTATTATTATTATTATTATTATTATTATTATTATTATTATTATTATTATTATTATTATTATTATTATTATTATTATTATTATTATTATTATTATTATTATTATTATTATTATTATTATTATTATTATTATTATTATTATTATTATTATTATTATTATTATTATTATTATTATTATTATTATTATTATTATTATTATTATTATTATTATTATTATTATTATTATTATTATTATTATTATTATTATTATTATTATTATTATTATTATTATTATTATTATTATTATTATTATTATTATTATTTCTTGTGACTTACTACTAATAAAAGGATGCAAAATAAAATCAGGTTGACGAGGACTTCACAAGCTGTTTACAGATAATACATATGGCATAGTCACTCAAATATTATATGGAATAACCTTAATATTGATCATGAGCTAGTGAAATCATCATAATAACGTAATATTAAAGTATACATGGAATAGTTATATTATGTTGAGATATAAATGCGAAATATTATTTTTTGAATTCTGTTAATTTCAAATACAAGTTTATTTCAATTTTTGGTGAGATTATCTCTTCTAACTGAACTCTTCTAACAAAATTCATCATCTATTATAATTCTCAAAATTGTGTTGCAAATTTATGTTCAATATATGTCTGTCATATAATACAATTTTGATACAATTTGAAAATTTTAATTTTTTGCTCAATTGAAGTTAAATTAATATGCAAAGTTATAAATCTGTTGTTTCTATTGGTTACGTAGTCATACTTACATTTATGTTCTTTCGTTTATATTTTTGTATGTGTGCATGCTTTTTTTCACATAGAAGCGCTTTACTGTGACATGAAAATTAGAGTATTATGTGTCATAGCAGCTATAAAAATAATAACAGGAACTCAATTTATTTATTGAAGCAACAAAGAGATATGCTCATGTTGTAGAGATACGAATTTTAGTGCGACTCTGCCTACGGCATTTCCCCGGCGACTCCTTGTTATCATATATTTTAATCATTTTGAAATTTTTACCTTTTTAAAAACATTTGCAGTGCCAGCATGACTTCCATTAACAACACAGAATGTATCTTTCAACACAAAAGATATCAATAATGCATCTTTTATATATTCCTTTGATTATTTTTAAAATTGTATATTTTTAAAAACGATAATTGACAATTCGTCAAAGTTACATCCACAAATAAAATATATCGCGAAGGTATATCTTCAAGTGACATGTTCCTAAGTTCAACATGGCGTGTTTGTTTGCGTGTTCATTTTTTTCCAAAACAGAACACTTCCAGAAATAGTAGCGCAGAGATATTCATATCTTTTGCTGTGAATAATGAAGAAAAGTTAACAAATGAGTATCATTTCCCCCTGGCATCTGTTAAATAAAGTGTACATGCCAACATAAATCTTTATAATGTATTTTATGAAGTTGCACGTCACAACAGAGTTAATGGTCTTGCTGGGTGTTTACAAACAAATTCTGCTTGCTGTAAGTCCTCCTTGAATTACAGCTATGGAACAATTTTTGTGCTTTAAAGAGTGTGTAGAGATTTAGGAACTCTCCCGCAGAGAAGTCATTAATTTTCTTTTGTTTTGCCAAGCATTAACACTATACGACAATCTACAGTGACTACAGAAGATAAAATCGTTAGTTTTTTAAGAAATTGAAAATTCCATGAAATGTTCCATTCAAATCTTAGTTTCACATAGGAAATTCTCCAAAAATCTTTACCTAACATCCTTAGAAGATATTAAACTTACGTTCCAATGATATAATGCACTTTTAGTTTATGAGCTATGCAGTACACACATTCATACACACACAAGGACCATTTGCTGATAAACGAAATATAGAATCTTGGAAAGGGTTTTAAGACAGCTTCTTTTTATGTGAAATGTAAATAGGGAAGTAAATTAGGCTTGAGGGAAAGTAAAGATTTTAAGAGATGATCGCTCTGTGATGACTTTGATATCCCATTTTATTTGCATGGCTATGAGGAAGAAAACAACAACAAATATAATGAACTTCGAATTTAAGGAAGCATTGGAAATTTTAAACAGATAAAAAGGAACATTTTATGTGAATGGGTAACTTTAGTTATATTTGGTATAAATTTTATGCTATAATGAGATATACAAGTTTCTGTAGTAAGATTTTATCTACTTGGATTGGATTAGATTGGATTACGGTACGGAGAAGATTTGGCACTGCGATCAGTGTTGATCTGTTGTAGCTATACCCCAAGTGGGAGAAAGAATGAGATGAGAGGAGACAGAGGGTGGCCTCACCGGATTGCGGTCAGAAAACGGCCCCACAAGACGGGGTTCGGAGACTGGAGACCGTCCCACCCGAGGAGAAAGTTTTACTCAGAGCAAATTATCCTGCCATGCAGCGCCAAGACACCCATCAACTCTTCTACCCTGAAAGCGACCACTAGAGTAGAGATAATGTGAAATGATAATGGAGATAAAATGGAACATTCCCTGGGGAATAGGGAAAACTCCTGAAAAAACTCATGTGTAAGGTAGGTCGGACACGGTATCGAACCCGAACCTCCAGAATGCACGCCACAGGCGAAACCGCCTGAGCCACCCACTTGGTGAGATTTTGTCTATCTCTTACGGCAGAGGAAGGCAGCTCCGAGAGTTGTGACGTATTTCAGCCAGGGGCGAGGCCTGCAGTGCGTGTGACGTCAGGCAAGAGCCGTGTACTACCAAGTTGCCCATATAAATGGCGCTGTGAATACAGAATCTGAGGGTTCAGTCAGGTGTAGCACACTCGATGACAACAATGTAGCCGCCACGTACCAAATGTAACTGTTAGATTTACAATGTGGCGATTTATTGAAGGACAAACACACACACACACACACACATACACACACACACATACACACACACACATATATATATATAAGAAAGTTTTGGCTGATTTTTACAAGAATGTCCCCCAAACCAGATTTCCGAGGTTGTATTCACTTGTCTCACGTACATTGTGTATGTTTGGCTCGACATATTTGTGCGAACAGTTTCTCTTTTTTGTTATGAAATTAGCTAAGTCCAAACCCGAAGTTTCTTGTCGGTTCACAATCTAACATGCAGCCTTCGATTACAAATTTCCCGACATTATGTCCTGACATTGATAAACCAGTTAAATAAAAACGAAACAGAAAGTGTCGGAAAATGTCCACGTAATTCTCTTCTGTGTGGGTTTCCTCTAATTTGCAGAGAAAATTGCTTTGTTCTATTTTATTTACTTTGTAACATGCCTGATCTTCAGATAAACTACGAGTTGAACTTTTGTATATTTTCTCATAGCACAGAGCCAAAGTGTCATCTTTTATAGACTGTGACCAACTCTGAAATTAAAGCAGTCAGCATTAATATGAGTTACGTCCAGAAAGTAAGTTCTGTTTGGTAATAACATTAAATTGTGTACAGATACATAAAAATTATTTATTGCACAAAATCCTACAACTCTTAATCTACTTTTCCACATAGCTGCCGAAATTTTGCAGTCATTTACCATAGCGAGGCACAAGTTTTTGTATACCTTCTTTATAGAAGATTGCCGCCTGTGTCTTCAACCAGTTGGAGAAATTTTCTTTCAGCTCTTCGTCATTGTTGAAGTGTCGACCACCAAGGAAAGATTTGAGATGCAAAAACAGATGAAAGTCGCTAGGAGCTGTACGGAGGCTCGTCAAACACGTCCCAGCCAAATCCCTGTAGGATGTTTTTCGTTTGCAGTGTGTGATCGTGCGTTGTCGTGAAGAAACACAACATCTTTTGACATCGCAAGTTTGCCGATAAATTTCAATTGGTTTCACTTTCCTAGTATTCAGAAAACGAATCACAGATCTGATTTCACAAGCGGCGGGATTTTAATCAACACCGACATTGTAAACAAGCACAACAAAGCATACGTGGCTGACAGCGATCTCACAATGGCACACGTTTCTTCTTCTTGATACAGAGCGTCTACCGGGCATGTACGGAACTGCGATCGCAGCGCTGCAGCGATGATAAATTGAAACAGAACTTACTTTCTGGACGACCCTTGTATTACAACTCTGAAGATGTAAGTTGTATATTATTAATACCCGATACGTTTCTTGTCGCGCAGAAATTTAATCAGCGCGGTGACGTCACACGCTTGACTGCCTTTCGTTCGGGAGCATATTTGGCTGTCAGAACTGACGGAGCTGACGTCACACTGCTACTACCTATCTTCCCCGTCTTACGGTTTACTAATAATGTAAAAGTCATTCAGAATGAAAAGGATTTCAGATGCCATTTCCAGAAAATTCAAGATATAATGACATCTCTTATGGATATGGCTATTTAATCAAAATCGCTAGAGAATTTTCGAAACTCTCTGATGTAAATAAAGGTTAGTTTCGGAAAGAGAGGATTTTTGTAAATTCCTTATGTCGCAGCTTTGAGAAATAGTGAACTTAAATTCCAAAGTTGGCAATATCAAATCATGATGTTTACATAAAGAACGCAGACAGGAAACCAGACAGACAGACAGACAGACAGACAGAAAGTCAGTTACAGATATCACAGTCAGAGGAACATGATCTTTTTCTAAAAGTAATTTTCTGTGGTGTTCATGCGGTCATAAAGTATATTTGAGTGGAATATTGACGTATTAGGGAAATTAAAAATGGCACGTTGCTAAGATACTGCAACGCTCGCTGAACGCTTCCTTTGCTTCTCTATGTAACATTCATCTAAGTAACCTTCTTCGGCTGGTCCTAAAATATCATGCGGAAATTTCATTACAACTACATGATTTTAAGACCTCTGAAAATATAACTAATTTTATTCTATCTGCATTTACCTAGCGCAGTTAGAGTAACCATTATACTCCAAACCAAGAATTAGATGCAGAGAGGTTATCAGAAAAACTATATTTGAAGTCCTTTATACTATAAGTAATTGTGACTTTGATTTAGATCTGTGTATCTAAAGAGTAGTGTTTCTCAAAGCCTAGAAGTAACTAGTTAAATTTCAAGCTTGCTATTTAAGTTGATAATGTTCTAGTACTTTAAATTTAGGAATATTATTTCAATGTCTTACATTAGGCTGCGCCCCTCGTATACGACCCAGTTTTAATTATTTAATAGATATTTAACGTTTTATTAGCGACTGACTAACCAAACTGAATTGATAATTTAATTGATAGCAATGCTGTGAAAATAATAGTAGATAGGGTAGATGATATTAATGTCTAACATGACATTTTTCACAGCAACAGAAGACGTTAAACTTGGTATACATTCATATCCCTGTAGGGTTCCTGGACAAGGTTGTGGTGAGTCAAGGATCCCAATTTCCATTACTGCTCTGCTAATGGCTCTTGAGGTGAACGGATCATTAAGTGCACCTCCATCAATTAACGAGCTGCCGAATGCCGCTCTTGCACGTCCTAGCAACATAGCAAATAGCTCACATGCCACCACAGGCACGCGTGCTTAGGTCTGTCATTATATCGCTATAGACAGCTTGTCAGTCTAAGAGGGGACCTCATACCCACCTCCCGCCAAGTTATTCCCAAAAATATGCAACCATTACATAATTAATAGTGCTGGTGAATTTCTACCCCGGCATAAGTATGCTGTTTCCAATTTTGTTTATACTATATTTTGCTTTTTTAATTCACTGGCATGAATATGTAATTGCTGGAGAAAATGAGACACCTAGTATCAAAGAAGGACACTCGCCATTTCTAACGAAACTGAGTTAAGAATCGATCTACTTCATATTTGGCCTGAACTTTTTGAATCTTAAGTCCGTTTCTTACTAAAATGTACCTTTTTACGTATTTTTCACAGCTGAAAAATGTAGTTAGTTTCAAAACTCGGACACCTCCATGCTCAGTTAGTATCAAAAATGGACATGACAGTTTGAACGAATCAAATCGCTGGAAATCATTGAAAACTGTCATGGCCTCCAGTTTGTGGTTACATTTTTACGTGGTTGTGGTCTTTTCAGTTCGTTTGAATACTTTACTGAAATATAAAAGTTTTGGGTTAATTTGTAAGCTTAATATGGAGCAAAATGCATTGGTAAGTACGTGTCAAAGTGAACCAAATAAATTTTGTGGATGGGGGAAAGTTGCTAGCCAAGCATTTCGGAAGTGAGTGGAAGGAGAATTCCTATCTTAAATGTATTCTTATATCATTCAAAGTTGTAGTGAAAATGACCAATTGACTCATATATTTTCCCGGTAGACCACTAGGGGCGCTCGTATCCGAGACACGCCGTTTGTGGCGACTTACTATCCTAAGTGCTTAAATTACAGGCTTCATTATTTAACTCTTATTAAGTTAATTAATGGAAATTAATCATTTCTTCACACTAGTTGTATATAGGCTAAGGTCAACATGAAAAATTCAATGCCATGGCCGGGATTTGTACCACGGATCTTCTGGTTTCCGTTCAGTCGCTCTAACCCACTGAGCTACCATGGTTAAATAATGAAGCCTGGGATTTAAGTACTTACGATAGTAAGTCGCCACAAACGGTGTATCTCGAATGCGAGAGCCCCTAGTGGTCTACCGGGGAAATATGCGAGTAAATTGGAGAATTTAATGTCGGGACGGCACGTTGGCCATGTTAGCTCAAGGGGTTAGAGCGACTGGACGGAAACCAGAAGATCCGTGGTAGAAATCCCGGCCATGGCATTGAATTTTTCATGTTGACCTTAGCCTATATACGACTAGTGTGAAAAATGATTAATTTCCATCAATTAACTTAAATAATAAGAGTTAAATAATGAAGCCTGGGACTTAAGTACTTAGGATAGTAAGTCACCACAAACGGTGTGTCTCGGATACGTGAACCCCTAGTAGTCTACCGGGAAAATATATGAGTCAATTGGAGAATTTAATTTCGGGACGGTACGTTGGTCATGGTAACTCAATGGGTTAGAGCGACTGGACGGAAATCAAGAGATCTGTGGTTCAAATCCCTGCCATGGCATTGAATTTTAATGTTGGTTCTATCTATATACTAAAAAAACAGAAAATATTGTTGAATGTGACTGCTTTGAAAACCCCTGCACTGAACCAGACATTTTCTCCACAGAAATACAGTAACAAGAATGGAAAGTATATGGTATATAACAAAATTAAAAATAAAAACATATTTTTCATTTGGTAATGCTGTAACTGAAGCTATTATAATAATTACAATACAACTCTAACATTCATTGCATTCTGTCACAAATCATTTCCTTAACCTGGGAATATTTGTTTCAAAAACGGACATAAGCCAAATTTAGCTACAAATGTGGACATTGCATATTTTTTTATTGTGTATTCAAACAATATGTTTAAGGGGAGATCTTGATTATTGTGCTATTAGAGCTGCAAACATGGCACACAAAATTTTTCAGGTTAACAAAATGAAGCTGTGATATTAAAACACAAATACCTCTGTATAGAAAAATAATGCCAATGGCTCTTGTCTACCTTTGAATCTAGGCTCTTCAAGTACTGATTAAATTCAAATATTTGGTATCAGATCTTCGTTGTAAAAACATATTTAATTATTTACGACGACTGCATTCTTTGCTACTTGTTATAATAGAGAAAAGCATAGCACAGAGTAGTATGTTGTAGAAGTGAGTTGTATAGTCTTTTATAGCTGTCTTGAAGCACTGCAGATCTTCCAGAACATCTAACTCACAATGGAGAGTGGTGTTACGAATGTACCAAGGTGCATCAGTTATGATTCGTAAGCATATGTTTTGTGGGGTTTGAATTGAAGAGGTCAGAAGCAGAATTTGCCAAGTCACTGTTTCGAACTTGTGCAGGAGAGCTGCCTAAAAGTTTTCAAAAGTAATTGTAAATACGAAAATAGTCATACAAATGCAAAAAAAATTATGTGATGGGTCCGTTTGTAGGTACAAAATACTGAATTGAAGTGTTTCTCACGGTTTGATATATGTAGCGTGTGTGACAGGATATTTTACTATTAGGACTTAAGAACTTTTAACTTAAAATGGATGAAAAGTTTTTAAGTCACTTGACTTAGCTTCTGATTTTTAATGTTAGAATTTTTCCATTATACAATATTATAATATGTAGCCATGAATAAACTATGTACAGGGTGTATATAAATGAATATCGGGGTTTCAGCTCTTTATAATATTTATTGAATTAAACTTACAGTTATCAATGATATGTCAAATGAAAAAGCAACTCAAACAGTTTTACCAAGAACCTTACAAATGTTCAATGTGACTACCCTTTGTCACACGGTACCGAGTTCTTCCCAAACGTTGATAAATGTGTATTCAGTAATTGTAGCAACAGCCGCTTCAATCCGATTTCTTAATTCAGGGAGGTCAGCTGGTAGCGGAGGCACAAACACACGATCCTTGATGAAGCCCCAAAGATAAATCGCATAGCGTTAGGTCAGGAGAACGTGGAGGCTATGCATAGCAAAACCTGTCACTGGGGCCCTTGCGGCCTTGCGACCTATCCAGTGACGTTCAACCAATCGCGTACTTCGTTATTCCAGTGAGGTGGCATACCATCTTGCTGGAAAATGAAGTGGCTCATTTTCTTCCAAATGAGGGAAGAACTATTGCTGTAGTGTATCAAGGTAAGAAGTGCCAGTTACAGTAGGTTCAACAAAAAGAAAGGCCCATAAACTTTTCGCCGGGATACGGCAAAAAAAAAAAAAAAAAAAAAAAAACATTCACTTTAGGGGAATCTCGTTGCATCTGTACCATCTCGAGTGGATTTTCTGAGCCCCAGATACGCATATTATGAGTGTTAACATGTCCATTAAGGTGAAAGGTCGATTAATCACTGAAGACAACACGATCCATAAAATCGTCATCGTCTAGAAACAACATGTCGTTTGCGAAGTTGGCACGTAATCCGTGGTCTGTCGGCTTTAGAGCCTGTAATAACAGTAAACGGTAAGGACTTAGCCGTAAGCGTTTTCATACAATTTTCCAAACAGTCGACACAGGAACTTGTAATTCACCACGAGCCTTCCGGACTGATTTCTTTGAGCTAGGTGTGAACGACTCTCTCACTCGTTCAACAGTCTCTTCACTTACTCTTGGTTGTCCCGTGCTCTTCCCTTTACAAAGGCAGCCGGTATCTTCAAACTGATGATACCATCTACGAATGTTATTATCACTAGGAGGATCAAAGCCGAACTTTATGCAAACCCACGTTGCACAGTAACTACAGATTCGGTATTTGCAAACTGCAAAACACAAAACGCTTTCTGTTTACTAGTTCCCATCTTTGCTACTAACGCTGTCTATCGGATTGAGGCAGAAACATTGCACTCACATGCGCACTGGTGCCTACAAACAAAACTGTTTGAGTTGCTTTTTCATTTGACATATAATTTATAGCTGTAAGTTTAATGTAATAAATATTATAATATATATATATTATATTATTATATATTATATTATTATATCATATATATTCATTTATACACACCCTGTATTACTTTATTTTCACCAATACATCTCTACTATGGACTAATCCAGTATGCACTTCATGGATTGACATACAACATTGTCGTCAAAACATCACTCTATCTCTACTACTTCATCTTCTACATCACCTCCATATATGTGAATGTGGATGTCATTGTGTCATAGAATGTGGCACCTTCTGGCAAAGTGATATGTTCCATTAATGAGCGAGAATCCTAATATTTTGCGTTCTTAATCTTCCGAAGCCTATCTAGTGTGATTTTCGCACTATCACATGCTTTGTGTATAGCTTGCAGCCTCACTCCTCTCCTCAAAAGAGACTGGGGACGATAAGGCGAGGAAGACATTGTGTGACGAACTTCTGGTACACATCCTCTTTGAAAATTCACACCCGGGTTGAAAGTGAATTCAAGAATACTTCTTACCAGGACATGATAGAAGACATCTTTGAAGTCAGAAACTTCAACAATTGGAGTGCCATCATGTTCCCTGTTATCGGTCAGTGAACGTATGGCATGGGCAAAATCAATGGGCTTCTTCTGTAATGAATCTTTGATCAGTTTCACCCATGTGGAAGGGACAAAGACTTTACCCATTGATCATTTCTTCTTCTCAATAATGCTAAAAATTCTGTCACTAGACATGAAAGAGTGCCCTGGTATGGGGAAGTACAGATAAACTTTCTGAAAGTGCACTTGAGGAATGTCTAAAAATGTCTAATATCCAAATGTCTGATCTAAAATGTATTAACAGCTGATATCAAAGAGCTTGTGTGGCACAGTGTAGTTGCACCACCAAACGGCTAATGAGACAACTACTTGACTTAACAACATATAACTCGAAAATGCTGACTTAACAACTTTTGTTTCTGAAATTGATGCCCATTCAACATGCCAGGATGATAATAGTGTCGCGAATCCCCTTTTTTATGACTCGCGGCGTACGCGCAAAAAGGGTTTGCGCGGCTTGTCCACACAAAGGATCTGATAAGCAGACAGTGTGGAAATAAAGAGCCTGAAAAAAAAACAGATACAGATAGCGCGAGATAAAAGACTTACCGACATAGATAAGTGAGCTAATTGGAACATTCTGGTGACTTCTTGATTGTTTTATAGAAGTTTCGATTTCTTGTTTATTCCAGAAATATCTAGTGACTATTACACAACAGTCTCGAATTATCAATGAGGTATTTAAGAGGGCGACTACTTGCCAAGTGCTAGTAGTAAACACAGTTAGTCGTAAACAAGTCGTGAACAGATGTTGTAACGATAACTGATGTAAAGAGGTGTAATCACAACGCTGTTGAGGTCATCGACCTTGGTAGATTGTGTTGTGTATGTGACGTAATGTTGTTACGTGAGAATTGAACAGTGTATTTCTACGGAAATAAAGAACATTTGGAATATCTGCAACTCGGACTTCTAATCCTACGAACCCAAAAAGTTACAACAAGTTCGACCTAACATCTTTTGATCCGCTACTCTGGTGGAACTGGTATTCAGACTGCTTATCGTGTGTTTAACAGGATTTCTCAAACTTAACTACTTCTGAATTTGAGTACTTCAATTGTTTTTATATGTGCTTTGTTTCTTTGGTCATATCGGCGGCCGTTCTCCTTTGGAACATACTGAAGGTGTTAACTCGTTATCTTTGGTTTTTAATCATTCACACATTCACACTCTCATTCTTACTTCCAGACTCTGGGGAAGATGGGGAATTACCTTGGTCAGAGAAAAATCCCCAACCCCACCACTGGGAATCGAGCCCGAGACCCCTAGCACGGCAGGCATGTGCTCTACCGTCTGAGCTACGGGGCCAGCCGTGTTTTGATAACTATATTGCAGAAGCATACTGCCATAAAGGTCGAATGAAAGAAGTGTATAGCAACAGCTTGTACTGCAGAGCTAGAAATGATTTTCTTGCAATTATTGGCTTCGGAGCCAATGTCTTATTTTCTGTAATAATTAGTGATGTGCTCGTTCCAGGTTCACCAAATCAGTTAGTGTATAGTAATGCATTGGAAACATATCGCAGTTTTTAATTAAAAGTAAAGTCTTAGGTAGAACATTAATCTAGATAATTAACCATTAAGTTAACAGAAAAAAGAAGAAAAGTACCCTCACATCAATGTTGACACTTTAGCCCTGCTTAATGAATGTGACTCCCGCATTTTTACACAATACAGGCGCGAGGTGACAGCTGCGATGACCACTACATAATCATAACACTAATTTAAAATCAATTAAGAGATTAAAGCTTTAGTATTTAAGTACATTTGTTCGGGACCTTCGGAGTGGAAACGAGATTACATGCATCACTGTGGTATATTGTGTAATTATTCTGATATTATACATTATGAATTTAATTAAAAGCGCCCTTTGTCCGCAGTTGATTGCCATTGTTTATATTTCATGTGCAGTGGTTGCCTGGCTTAATGTTATCATAGCGAACATCGATGTTTTTATTTTAAAATAATCGTTAATATGCAGTATTGTTTACGTTCCAGTAGTGGAATAACAGCACATCTGATTTAAATCAACAGTCTGTCCACAATTCTCGTTGTCCCTTGTTTGCATAATGTTGTGCATTTAATTCAAAAGTTTCTCCGGAAGCTTCAAAGGCATGACACTACAAAATATTTATATCTTTGTTATTTGAAAACTGTATTTTTTATTCAAAGAAGATAATCTGAAAATATACGATATATTTCGATTTTTTGAAAACAAAATTTTACCTATGTATTAGAAAAATTGATGTCTACACATAAACTTATACATGCTATTTCCGCCTAAGGCAAGTTCATTGCAAGCCCGTCCACCACCTCTGAGAAACACTGTTGCACTTACTCTTGATCTGTACACATGTTCATATTATTGGATACATAAAACTGTTAGAACAGACTTTGAAAGTGCTCCAAATCGTCGCATTTCCGATTTTTCACTTACCACATAAACGAACTTATTAAGGTATAAGAACATATGAAGAAAAAAATTAAATGAATGTTTTGTTGAAGTGTACTGACCTCGCGCGACAATGGGGTAAGGAGTTCTAAGAGCATGTAGTTCGAACGACCATTCAGTGTCATAAGACGGGTGGTTTATAAACATTTCTTTTTGTAATTTACGTCCAACAACGTTAAGTCATAACGGACGATGAATGAAATTGGTGAAATGATGCACAAATGAGTCCGGGGTCCTTGAAGCTTAGAGCTGACAATCGTCTTTAAGGATAAGGGAAAACCCCGGAAAAACCTTATCCAGGTAACTCACCCTGACCGAGATTCGAACTCGGGAACTCTTGAATGTGAGGCAGACACGCTACCATCTACGCTACCAAGGCGGGCTTATAAACAATGATAGATAGGCAGCGTGACAGGGATTCTTGCTCACTATGGAAAATCTAATATTTCTTTAGTGTCTAACCTAGTTTTATTAGATTTTCTGCTCCTCCTCCTGCTCCTCCTTCTCTAGATATAGGACACAGTACTGTTCATTTATGGTCCTCTACCCCTTCTGCCATTTCAGACGTCGTGTGAGAGAGTCATAAGTGTGGATCAGAGAGAGAAATCCGGGGATGGGTGCTCAGCCCGTTACCCGGAATCACAATGAGAGAAGTGGAATGAGGCCGAAGTTGATGAAATGAAAGATGATAATGGAGCAATTGGAGGAAACCGCAGATCTCTAAGAAAATCTGCCCCAGCACCGTGTTATCCACCACAAATCTCATTTTGGGGTCTCCTGGCATCGAAACCAGGTCGCCTTGGTCTAACCACTCGGTCACGGCGCAGCCATTAGATATTTTTAGTATAATATAATGTGATCCATATAAATCTGAACCACTCCAAAAGGCCATAACTTTTGAACCAATAATAGGACACACGTGCAACTTTGGGAGAATTTAATACACAATTGGGAGATTACATTACACTATTTACATCTCAGAGAAAATGTTGGAATTGTCCTCCACCAGCATCTATACATTCTGCACTCGTCTCACCATATTCTCTGAAGTTTTACGGAAAGCATCCTCGCCAATGTTAGTTATTTATGTTCGAATGGACTTCTTGATAACATCAATTGTCCGTGGCCTATGCTAGTACACTCTAGTTTTAGATACCCCCCACAAGAAAAAATCCGGTGAGGTTAGGTGAGAAGATCTGGGGGGTCACAGACCTTTTGAGATTATTCGATTATCAAAGAAACTGGTTTTAAGTTCCATGGTGTCATTACATATATGGCACGCTGCTCCATCTTTCTGGAAATAACCTTCTATTAATTCGATATCATCTCCGTAAAACTTCAGAGAATATTGTAAGACGAGTGCAAACATGTATAGATTCTGGTGGAGGACACTTCCAACATTTTCTTTGAGATGTAAATAGTGTAATGTAATCTCCCAATTGTGTATTATATGCTCCCAAAGATGCACGTCCTATTATTAGATGAAAAGTAATGTATAACCTATTGAAATGGTTCCGGTTTATTTGGATCGCACTGTGCATCAAGTGAATAATGGGGGGCAAAGTACTTTGAATATATCCTAACAATTTCATTGTTTGATTGTTTTTCTCAATTCATTGAACAAGTGCTCTTTTACCTATTATTCTATCAGCGAATGAATGCAGCTAAATACCTTGCAGTCTTATATTGTTGCACCTTTAGCGCAATTAAAAGAGCCTGGACAGGACATTCGTTACTGTAAAGCTGCTCATTTAAATTATTCATGTATTATAAGGGTATCGTATAAAAATACTCTTAGATTTTGTATACCTTATTAATGAAATAGTCAATTTCCTTGTAATTCGAACTATATATCATAAGATACCTACGTTTTGAGTTCTCCATATATAGAGATTTTTATCAGATGTTACCTAAAGTGTATATGCCATTAAAATGTTAAGCAAACTAATTATTAATGTTGCTCAAATACATAATTCAATTAGCTTCATGCTGCCACTGTGAACTCAAAAGCAATTACTGAGCATCCATAAATTATTTTTAAATTATAAATACATTCAAATGGAGCTAGAATTCGAAATTTTAGGGAAAATCTCTATAAGGCAGACCAATCGTTAAAAAGTCGAGTATCATCACATAAACTTTGGAATTAAGTACACAATCCTGCATTACACATTTACTGTAAAACGATTTGAATCCTAATTGTGTTACCACCATTCAATAAAATTTTCATCTTGAGTACTGTGTTCGTGATGGTATAGTTCTAATATTAGAGAAGATGCTTGCACATTCATTAGGAGTGAAAAGGGTAAGCACAAACTACAGTTATTAGTGTCACAGCACTCTGTGTGTGCTATTGTATCAGTATCATTGCCCACAAAAGTAGCTATTTCTACTGTCATAACAGATTCGCTACTCGGTGGTGATGCGCCAAAGGGCAAAGAAACATCCAAGGCTCCGGTTGCACAGATTGATACCAGTAAGTTAAGTGCAGAGGTCCTACCCAATTAGTCCAAAGGACCCTGGCCTCCTTCAACCCGGAAACGATGGATAACTCCAGGGCACTTTACATAGGACAATACCTGATTTCTTAAAAAGCCCCCCTCCATTGATAACAATGTCAAAACGGGATGGAAGTGGATACGTCAACCCCGCAGGGAACACTACCGAAAAACCTCGGTGGGGCCGCCTGGTGATCTAGCACACCTACTAGCTCTGCAGGACCTATGAGGCAACCCACTACCCCCACCGGGCGGCCGTAGCTTGGCCGGAGGTACCCAATTGCCCGTGGGTGTCGGGAAAACACTGCCCCATCGAGTCCAACAAAATCCGAACAACTCCCCTTCGGGAGGGGCTCGGCAGTTCGGCCCGAGGTTCCTCTAATAACGTCAGAGACTGATACCAGTACATACGCTGCAAGAACCGTGTGCAATTTCTTCCCTCAACTTTATAAATATATTATAAATAAAATAAATATTTTGTTTGTTAATGACGCAACCAAGTACTATGGCTAATAAGATCTGAAGATTTCCTCACTATCTTCTCGCGCAGTCAGCCAGGTGAAAAGATGATTACATATCAACGTTTTGGGAGTGTGCATCTCTCCCATCATCAGGATATTTATAAAATGTTATAACCACAAGCGAAAAATTGGATATAACACAACTATAAACAAAGACAAAACACTATCAAAATTCACATTACTGAACAAAAGACTGTTTTCAGTAAATTAAATGCCAGGTCAGGAGATGCCGTGAGTATAGAAAATTGTGTCATAGAAACGTAACTACCTAGCTTTATTATCAAGCTGTATTGATCTTTTCTTCTTAAGTCGACGGATTTCCACTTTTAAGGCCGGTTTCCAAGAGGAGCTGAACTGAAATCCAGCATCAGAGGATATCGCTAAAGCCTCCTTAATTCTCCGCTCCCAGTAACAGCTGCATTTGGCCAGGATGGTCGTCTCCCGAAAATTGACTATGGTCGTTATCAAAACAATGCTCTGCCAGCCCAGACTTCTCAGGTTGCATTAAACGAATGCTGCGTTCATGTTCGTTTATTCTACTAGCGATGGTCCTTCCGGTTTGTCCTGTATGCGGTGTCCAACATTCATAGGGAATGCGATACACTCCCGTAACTTGGAAGTCCAGTTCGTTTTTCACTGGTCTCAACAGATGTTTAATCTTCGGAGGTGGCTTGTGGAGGGTCCTGATGTATTTGGCGAGAATTCTGCTGATTCTGCGAGATCGATTGCCGGTAAACGGGATGCAGGTTGTAGTGGTAGGCTTATCTGACGCTTGCTGTATTACAGGTTTCCCTTTCCTAGCTATGGTGATCGAGGCTTCAACGTCATATTCGGAGTAGCCGTTTTGACGGAAAGTGAGTCTAGGTGCCGTAATTCTCGTTTTAATCATATTTTCACCTGAATGGCTGTCCGAGAAGATAGTGATCAAAGTACTTTGGCTATTTCACACATACGTCACTATCGCGTATAGACCAATAAAGTACTAGGATTTGTCAAATACCCACCAATCGCTTATCTCTAAATCGATAATTCTACACCATGCACAATTATCGCTCAGCAAAAATCATATGTTACTTTACTATTGGGTATAAGGATCCCATGAAGAGGTTATGTAACTTTATTATATTCTTATAATCAATATGCGGTACCTGACGGCTGGACAGGTGGCATGCTGGAGTAGCCACCATTGCCAGCGACTTTATGGAAGTACGGCTACTCTACTTATAGATATATTGGTCACAGATGAAGCTTGAGTTTATGTCTCAGACTGCCTTATTTCAACCACATTCTACGGATGAACAAACGTTGGTGGGACCGGCATCCAGTGAGCGGCCTCCCGGCGAGGCTGGTTCCTATATCGGTGCGGGGACAAGAATTCTACACTAAATATTGTTTGCTGCGTAACTTATTAGCAACTCATGTGGAATATACAGTAAAAAGTTAAATAAATTACACATATACGAGCATCGTATCAACAAAGAGGTGTGAGTTGATAAGTAATTCAAATAATTTACAACTTGCAGTTAGAACTTGCATTTCTTATCAGATATATACACACATTTGTTCAGCAACTAAGGACCAAATAACAGAATTCACTAAAGCGTTTAACATATTCTAATTTAAGATTAGTTTTCCAACTACAGTCTTGAGTCTTAGGATCAGTACTAGTTTTTTTTCCCTTCTGTTCACTGCTGATATTTCCATCTTGGGCTGCATTTGTAATGAATCCGCTTCACCCTTCACTATTTTTCTTACTGTTTGTTGAGGGTCTTTGTGGACTATCTGCATAATAAGCAGACAGACCCCAGCGACAACATCGAACAAGCTCTTCTACCACAACTGAGAACGAAAAGCCAAACAAAACGCCCCATTAGAATAACAAAAACATCGATTATCATAATTGACTCTTCAAGCATAAGCGGAAGCATTCTGTGACCAACAGAGCGGGATAGAGAGCCGTGTTAGGCCGCTAAGAGGATCGTCGTCTCGTTTATTTTTCGACAATGTTCGGAGTCTTCTACTTTCCCCCTCTAAAAGGATCACGAAGGAAATGATATAATCCAGGCCAATGCTTTCATCTATAATATAAACTTTTCTACAGTAACATATAAATATCATAATTTAGTTTCTCGATCTGGCTTGACTTTTTCCATGTTTGCTAAAGTATTCCACTGAAATGTAAATGTAAACAATGAAGTAAATAAGGACGTGAATAAGTGCACTTCTAGAAAACATACAATGGTTATACAGCAAATTTAGTTGCTCATCTTTGAAGCACAACAAAGATGTTATTCGAATGTCTTCCTTCCTACCAGCGCACTCTGTGTCATATAGTTACACCTGTTTTACAATAATGAGTTGCATTCTATGATGAATCTTACCTTTGCTAGTAGCGCTGCGTTGTATAGCCATGCCTGGCACCTCTTACACTGCTTTTAAAGAAATCGGTACAAATTTCCTAGATCTTATGAGACAGTATTTATACTTTTCATTTTGTGAGTTATGCTGTTCATACACACGCACACACTCACAACTTGGGCACGTTTTCGAAAAATACTTTTTCTTTATTCAGGGAATCTGAAAACATCTGCTTATAATAAAATCCTGATATACAATTTGGGTGTAAATAATAAAATAAGTACTTCCCCACTTACTATACGTTATAGAGAAGTGAAAATAGTGATTTTAAAATAGGACTCCTCCAATCAGCACTAATGCACTAATGCATTGGATTATTATTACTTTCATAGCCTAAGGCATCCTACTGAAGGCCCGGGACTCGGATTCGGAGAAAGAACTTGAACAAAAAGTTTATTCCTTGTCATACTACGTAGACACTTCCGCCTACACAACTCTGAAACAGTCGACTAGATTAAAATGAAATGAACAGAAAAGTAAATGGAAATGAAGGGACAGGATGTAATGAAATGGGGGCAATGTTATTAAAGTTTCGAACATTTGCCAAGTGACCCTGGAAAACGCTTAGAAATAACGCGTCACGAAGGGGAACGAACCCAGGAATGCGAGTTCCATATGTTGCCGCAGCGCCACCTCGCTACGTAGTCCTAATAAATTATATTATAATAAGAATTATAGTATCATTCACTTCATCCTCTTCGTGACTTTAATTTAAAGACGATGGGGTTAAGGTTTTTAGTGTTTTAATTAAATTGCTGCCCCTACCTTAAACTATTTAAACGGGTTGCTACCTGTCGCGGGTGCATATCGGAAACTCTGTATGTATGTTTCCACCGCGCGAGAATTAATATTGTGGTTAAGGAACCTCGTGTATTAATTGCATTTTTAAAATTCTTCCTGAAATAAGTATCTACTCTCTAGTCCAAAAACCTTACCAGTTTATGTTTATAAAGTGGGACACGCTAAGAACTTTACTCTTTAACCCATTTCTCGTGTTCTTCGTTTCTTCGGGCTATAGGGTATTTCTGCCAGACATGTATCTGCTTTAAAGGTCAATTTCATGTATGATTTAAAGCAGATAATGGTCGATAAAGCAGTTATTTCCTCAGATCAGCGACTTAAGTCTCAAGGTATTTCGCAAGAACTTATTGATCAATTGGAATCCTAGCATTGCATGATGATTTAGTAATTTCATGTAGTTCCTCTATATTCTTTTTGAATGTTTTGGCAAAAGCTTAGACATTTTCCCTGAAAATCCCTTTCTTTAATCTTTTATCATTGTGACTTCAGGACATTCCTAATAAAACATAAATAATCTCATTATATTTACATTGTCATGTTTTTATTTCTACTTTTTTAACCTTTTTGCCAGAAATTGAGAACTTGTAAGTACCGATCACCACTGAACCTTAATATTCTTCTTCATCTCTTGCTACAGGACAGGGTCCTGTATTTATGGTCCTCTACCCCTTATGCCATTTTAGGCGCGGATGAGGGAGCCACAACATGGATCACAGAGATAAATGCAGGGTGACCCAGAATGAGAATGAGGGAAGTAAATGTATGGAATGACGGTGAAGTATATAAAGGAAAGATAAAGGAGCATTTAGTGGAATGATGGCGGGGGCGAACTGGAGAAAATCCGCCCCAGGGCCGTTTGGTCCACCACAAATCTCACTTTGCTGTCGCCTAGGATCGAACCCGGTCCGCAACCTTAATATTAAAACAGTGAAACGTTTAATTGTTGCCATAGTTATAACACAAAAGACTACGCGGTTTTCACGTTGTAACACAGGAACCTTTAACATTAATTAGAGTAAACAAACAAAACCTCACTTTACTCTCGGGTAGCCAGCCAGGTGAAGAGATGATTAGATATCAACGTTTTGGGAGTGTGCGTCACTCAATCATCAGGATATTTATAAAATGTTATAACCACAAATGAAATACTGGATATAACACAACTATAAACAAAGACAAAACACTATCAAAATTCGCATTACTGAACAAAAGACTGTTTTCATTAAAGTAAATGGCAGGTCAGGAGATGACGTGAGTATAGAAAATGGTGTCAAACAAACGTAACTACTTAACTTGATTATCAAGCTGTATTGATCTTTGCTTCTTAAGTCGACGGATTTCCATTTTAAGGCCGGTTTCCAAGAGGAGCTGAACTGAAATCCAGCATCACGATTAAGCGTGCTCCTTTCAGAGGAAATCGCCAAAGCCTCCTTAATTCTCTGCTCCCAGTACCTCTAAACATGAGTAGACTGCTGAATTACAGAAACTTTAGCGTTGAAGAAATGCCAAAAAGTCCATTACCAACCAGAAATAGAATCTTCTGAGTTGGTAATCATACATTTTTTTAATCTAAAGGTTTAGATGCAATAATTGTCGTTACACTGACAGACAACCTTTATATGCTGGATATATCACGCCATTTATTAATTTACATTTGTCTTTTAGACAGTACGCAACGTTGCAGTCCAAGATACTTAAACGGTGACATCGTTAGATTAATTTGTCTTTGACAATTCTTTATGGTTTTTTATTTTTTATTTTTTTACCAATATTCACGTATACGTGCTATTTTTTTAAAATACTTATATGTTCTATTTATATTATTTTTAAATTGTATTTTATATTTAAGTTAATTGATGGAAATTAATCACTTCTTCACACTAGCCCTATACTGGCTAAGGGTTTTGATAGAGTCAACATGAAAAAATCAGTGCCATGGCCGGGATTTGAACCACGGATCTCCTGGTTTCCGTCCAGCTGCTCTAAACCATTGAGCTACCATGGCCAACTTGCCGCCATGACATTAAATGCTCCTTTTGACTCGTATATTTTCCCGGTAGACCACTAGGGGCTCTCGCATCCGAGATACACCGTTTGTGGCGACTTACTATCGTAAGTACTTGAGTCCCAGGCTTCATTTAACTCTTATTATTTAAGTTAATTGATGCAAATTAATCATTTCTTCACACTAGCATAAATGGAGAATTTAATGCCATGTTGGCAAGTTGGCCATGGTAGCTCAAAGGTTTAGAGCGACTGGACGAAAACTAGGAGATCCGTGGTTCAAATCCCGGCCATGGCACTGAATTTTTCATGTTGACTCTATCTATTTTATTTTATATATTTGTTTATTTATCAATGGGAACGATGTAATGTTTTTTTTTCAATATATGTTCATTATTTAAGTAATGATCATGGATTTCGTCGTTTATTTATTGTAGTGAAGATTTTCATTCATCGGGCGGAAAAGAGGGCGTCTAGGGGTAACGGAAGATTCGGTAGCGTCTTGGGTGTCTCAAAACAATAACTAATTTATTTTTCACTTCAAGTACAGTGTAAGGGAACTCAAATCGGGTGATGTGAGACTACATGAACCACTTAGGGCAGAAGTGTTGGAACCTCCGGCAGACACTACATTTCGAATGAACGTTTCTATAACATTGCACTGGATATAATTTTATGAGTATATAAATATATTTTGCACTTAATTATCATACACTGGTAATAACACACTGCAGATGAAATACAGTAGACCATACGTATCCAAAAGACATCCTAACACTATAAGCTGTTCCAGATGTCTCACTAAATCTTGAACATGTGATCAGTGTATATTATTGCTTAGATATTACATCTACGGCATTTATGTTATTTAGCATTGACTGTTTTGCTTATATCTACATTGTTCAGGTGGAAAGGCTTTGTGATACTAGTTTGAGATGACGACACTTCCTGGAATATCTTCATATTGCAACTTTGGAAGACTTGCACCAGAATAGCTCTTTTGTCATTAATTTTAATTTTCGTATGTTAATTATAATATTAACACACAAATACACACTGACTTTTTGTTATAATTTTGTATTCAGATGTCCTCAAAATGTCCAACTGCGGGAAATATTCGATATAGAATTTTTGGATAGCATACAATACTTAGGTAAAGTAGGTATAGGTACTGTTTGGCCATCCCTGATATGACATTTATTTAGATCCAACTGTACTCAGTAACTGGATATCACAGTGGACAAACAACAAATGAGTGTCATGTGATTAACACGGCCATTATCATAAATAGCAATAACACGAGAAAATTTAACAAGTAAACGAATGAAGCAACACAACCGGAGAGTCGAAAACAAGTTGAGGTTATGTACATTAACATATCGATTGCTAAAACCAAACACAAAGAGAAAAAAGCGTTGAAATAAAATGTTGACAGTTGCAGCCCTTGACAGTTGCCGTCTCACTGGAGAGATGCTGATTAACGTCAGTTGTAATACTCATAATGGAAATGAATGATTGCGTGTACATACATTCAGGGCGAGGAAACGTATCTAGGCCTGCAATTGGCCCATTGTACCGACATCGTCCTCGTGCACGTGTGCGACGTTGCTATCCATATGGTTTTGTTACCTTTTGTAACATTTGCGAACATTTCGGTTCCAAAATATGAGACAACTAAATAAATAAATAGCCAATCAATCCCTAAAGGGCAAAGGTCTCCTGCTAGTGCAGGGAGTTGCTGCTATGAGCTCATTAGGGTAGCAAATCCTAAGAGCCTCATGCTTGCTTGTCGATACCTCCTTGTCTACTCTGATTGTTATTAATGTACTAATTCTATACACCGTGTACTTAGATCTATGTTAGATTGCTTTACATCTATGTTCTGTAGTCTATGCTCCACTGAGCTTAAAGTGATGGATCTGTGATATTTCTATAATTTGAACTCTACTAAATTTGATGATCTGTCATCTAAAGTTTCCCTTGCCTAACTTGATTTTTGTAATTTACAATGATCCTACTTCTCCTTGAACTGCACTTCAACTTAGCACTGAACGTCTCGGTAGCGTAGATGGTAGCGTGTCTGCCTCACGTTCAAGAAGTCCCGAGTTCGAATCTCGGTTAGACTGAGTTACCTGTATAAGGTTTTTTCGGGGTTTTGCCTTATCTTTAAAGACCAATGTCAGGTAACTATAAGCTCTAGGGATCCCGGGTTCATTTGAGCATCATTTCACCTATTTAATTCATCGTCCAATATGGCTTGATGTTGGAGGACAAATTAAAAAAAAACACTAAAAAAAGAAATAACACTACCATTAGCACAGACACATTTGTTGCAAACTCCGAGGTAGTCTATATGTGGGCGATCGCTGTTTCCAGTTTTCTCCACGTTTGTCTGTCCGTAGTCTGTCTCATCCATAGTGTTCCTGTTGTCCTCCTAAACTCGTCTGCCTACCGTGTCTTCGTCTCCCTATAGATCTTGGTCCCATTCTTGAATCCCACATTGTTGTTCTTTGGGTCCAACGTCCAGGGTCCATTCTGGCGACGTGCCCTCCCCGTCTTCATTTCAGCTCTTTCACCCGTACAGCTGCGTCTGTCATTCCAGGCTTCTTTCTTATAGTCTCGTTTGATATTCTGTCTGGTATTCTTATGTACAATATTATCCTCTCCATCTTTTGCTGGCAAATCTGACGGATTGTTTATTGTTTTTTCGTTAGAGAACAGGTTTAGCAGCCGTGTAATAATGCCGGAAGCACACAGGTTTCTATCACCTCATTTTTAAGCTTTATTTAAGGGAACTGTTTTCCAATATAAATTTGAGGCTCCAAAATTTCTTCCACGCCAGACTGATACGCCGTCTTATCTCAAATGTGGAACTGTTTGAAAAAGATACGGTCTGCCCCCAAGTACAAGAGTCAACTACCAAATAATACTTATTATTTATATATAACATTGATAACTTATTGGGAATTAATTTGACTCCCTGGATTCTTTTACGCCATGAGAAGTCTTTGTAATGTTAATGAATACTATCAGTGAAAGATGATGCTCCAATTCTTTCCATTTTCCTCAATATTTATCCTAAATCAGAAAAATTCTTAAAATAGAATGAAAATGTACACATTGTTACTTATTTGGGTCAGATGAAGGAAATTCACGTCCGTCATCAACATTATCAATATCTCAGACTTGGTGGCAGACTGAAGTTAGGAATGCACCGAGCTGGGATGGGGTTGCACTTCATACCTACAGGTTGTTACATAGTAAAGCTCATTTTCGTGATGTGCACTGCTGCTCTAGAAGTCAAAGACTTGGTAAATGCATTAATTCAGAGGAACATAGCACAGTGACTACTACAAAAACTCTGATTTCAGAACGCTACTGGAGTGTTTTCTATTCATTCAAATAAGTTCGGAAGATTTCTCTAAAAGATCTAATTGGACCTGGAGGCGTTAGGTATAGAAATGACAAGGGTTTTTAAGCTTGTATTAGAACCACTACAGTAACTCAGTAAATCAGACATATTACGACAGGGACGTAAGTATAATTAAAAATGTGGAGAAAAATTAACTCCGCAATTCTATGCGCATTGAACATTGTTTTATTGAATTGCAATAATAAATGTGAATGTGTGAAGATTGATTCGTCGATATTCCACTTTTTCCTTACGCACTTGTCTGATCATATGTGTAGAACGAAAATTCCCTAGATTCAGACTTATTTTAAGTGAAAATAGGGGGTGTGTTTCTTTCGATACATTGCCAATGCATCTTGTAATTCGATGCAATGGTTTAGGTATTTTACTTATTTTATAATTTTTATGACCTTCTTTGAAGTCCTTTAACCACCTCAACTCTGTTGCACGAGGTAGTGCATCTTCACTGTACGATTGCTTCACCTTTCCATAAGTTTCGGTGGCTGTATGTTTTAAATGAAAACATAATTTGATTGCGCTGTACTGCTCCTCTCGCGTCACCTTCACTGTCTGATATCCGAAATGCTTGCAGGGTTTACAAAATAGAGCATTACTACCAACCTACGAATACGAGAGTGCTGCCGCCTACCGATATTATACATGAAACCCCACTCTTTTCATATATTGTGACTTTGTGGGTTCGTGAAATTAAAAGTACAATCGCACAAACGATGCACGTACACAGTCTTCCGGTCCGTTCACTCACTCGGTGCTCCTCACGGCTGCTCGCCAAGAACTGAACTGACTCGCCAACTGCAGGCCTTATATAGGGAAGATCGCCGTTTCTGGAAGGTTCGCGGCGCACACAATTATCCCGAGGTTTCCAGACGTCTGGTGGGAGGGGAAGAGAAGGTACAGGGCTCGTGCCGCTCTCCTAATAATCCCTTCAGTTAGTGACACGATACAAATGGGTAGGCGTGGGCTCAATGATTCCCGTCTGGCCCTACTGCCGGCCGGTTCTATCGGGAGTTCCGACGTTCGGGCCACAATATTTATGTTACAGATACGAAACTATCGTGGAACCTACAGGAAAAAAATCAGTTTGAGTGTTTGTTGAACAGCCCTCGTATGAAGAATATTTTACTTATTTCAGTTGAAAATTTCAATGCATGAATAATGATGAATAAGGCATCCGATTTTGTTTTGTCATTTAATGTGTTTAATTCCTGGGTGACTTGATATGACGGACGTGACGGACTCATTCAGGGGTCAGTGAGAAATGCTTCCACAATACTCTTACCCTTTTACTACTCACCTAGACCTGAACTTTGTTTCAGTTTAATGTGTTATTGTCGGACTTGAAATGAAATCAATAAATATTAGCTCTTTCTGGGCTGGTGCGGAACATTAAGCACAAAGGGTTTCTGTTGACATTAAAGAAAAACACTAAGGAAACCAAGTATCGGCAAGTTTCTTTGCGTTGCATTTTTTTTAGAAATGCTTTCCTTCATGTAATGTCCTCGTATTTTATATGGATCTAGAGTCCAATGACAACTCTGTAATTGTTGGTTAGTACACACATTTTATGAACTTTTGGGACCTATATTTCACTTGTATAACATAAAAGTTTAGTAGAGATTTTCAATTCATTTTGAACGCATGTATTAAAACTCATCTCGTCTCTAAACCGCTTTATTAAAATATTCAGAAGAAGTTTAAATTTGTTACTTAGTAACCGCAGCTTGCGAGTTTCAATGTTCCACCAGATGCATATCGTTTTCTAAAAGCTTCATGTTGGAGCTAGAAGATGCAGTGAAAATAGGAAGGAATGAAAGTTAATTAAAGTCTCTGTTGTTACTCCGTCCCACAGTTTCAATGTCCTTCGGTGTAATTACATTTATACTATGTCTCTTTTTAATTATACTTTGCTTTGAAACTAACCTAGAGTAAATAGAAAGTAATTAACGCAAAACAAACCTAGCGTTTGCAACTCAGCTGAAGAAAACGTGTGGAAATTCACTCTTTTGTACGGACATCTTGATGTGCTAAAATTTATGTTGCAGTGGATACGAAATCAGACTAGAAAATCCGGATTTATCATATAATTTAGCTAAAATGAACCTGTAATTCGTCTAAAGGAGATAGGAAATTTTTGAGTTAACATAGTTCCTGTAACAAGTATAGAAATTATTATAGAATGAAATAATCAGCTAGCAAAAATTATTGCCATGGCCAGGAATCGTCAACGGATGATGCTTTTATGAACTGAGCTGTCGCGTCCGCGTTCCCGAACTCCGTCACAAACATTAATTATCTAGTAACATGTTTTTGTTATTAGCTGCTTTGGGATGATCTGCAAAATAAAAAAAGAGTAAATGATATATTAATAATTATAGCCCGGATTTCTAATTGAAAAGCTTAATAAATTCTTTTTGTCTGAAGTACGATGTTCGCTTACTTTTTGTGGTTTTTAATTAAAATAGATTATCTTATCCAAATCATGTCAATTTAAAAGTATATTTTAACCCCTAAACATGTTTAACATTCAGACGCTTTACATCCTCTCGCTGCAACAGTTAGGAGCTGATATAAAGAAGGAGATATTCTTGTGACTAGCGTGAAGAAACTGTTTGTGTCGATTAGAATTCAAACATTTGATGAAGTCCTTCCAAATTTGACTTAACCTCATCAGCCAGTTTTAACTCGATGGAATTCTTGGTTAAAGGCAGATCATTAATTAGAGTCAACTGAAAAATTCAGTGCCAGGCCGGGATTTGAACCACTGATCTCCTGGTTTCCACCAAGTCGTTCTGACCGCTTGAGGTACCATGGCCAACGTGCCGACGCGACATTAAACTCTCCAATTTACTCATATTTTCCCGGTAAACCGCTTAGAGTTCTCATATTCGAGATACACATCGTGGCGACTTACAATGGTAAGTACTTAAATGCCAGGATTTTTATCACTGAAGTCTTAATGTTAAATTTAATTGAGGAATTAATCCCTTCAGAATTAATCCTCTTAAATACATTATTCCTGTATATGGATGATTTTAATTAATTAGGGTCCACTGAAAAATTCAACGGCCGGGATTTGAACCACGGATCTTACGCACCTCTATGCAGAACATGTTAATGAAGTTGGAACAGTGTTGTACTTAGATGCAGAAGATGCAAACAACATTGCCACAGCACAGGAATGTTTTGCTAATATTGGCACCCAAGATAAGATACAGCACATCCATAATCATTTCGACAAAATACCTGTCATTATAAAACAGTTGGAAGCTAGAAATAATATCCTGGAACATTTACTTTCTTTGATACATGAAATTTAAGTAAAGTTGTCTTCAAAGACTCACGGCATTGTTAAAACTGCCTTTGAGAAACTATGTAAGGTATTAGTGAAAAGTCATGGTTACGAAACACCGTGTAAAATTTCTGTATTCGAAGAGGAATTCACTCAAGAACTGTGGTGCTTTTCAAATGTTTCAGTAACGTCACGCGACCTTGAGGGATCCTTGTCACTGTATAAAAAAATTCTTCGCTGACAAACACAAGAGCTTCACAGAAGAACATTTCCAGATGACCTTCTTCGTGTATTGTAACAAGCTTACGTAAGATAAGACTTCTACGAAACAATATATTTATGATAAAATCTTATTATTTTATTTGCTTATTTTTGGTGCTAATTTGCTCCATTTTTCGTGCATATATGCTTACTCATTTCACCATTTGATTGTGCTTACAAATCCGGGCTCTATTAATAATTTTCTCTTTCATAATTCTTCATTACATTTGAAGACTATTGGAAGATGACCCAATCTCATATTTTCTCAGCCTATCTGTAACATTTATGTCATGTAATGTATATTATCTGAAACTCCAAAAAGTGAAGAAAAACAATCACGAATTAACCAACAGTTTTGCGGTGAAATGAAAAACACCTACAGTGTTAACTGAGTACTTCATGTGGCACATTTTAATATGCCCTCACTTGGAACTTGGTTTATTAGCCTATAAACTGCTGGTATGGAGAAATGATTTCTTTCCATCAATTAACTAAACTAATAAGAGTTAAATGATGAAGCCTGGGATTAGGTACTTACGATAGAAAGTCGCCACAAACGGCGTATTTCGGATGCGAGAGCCCCTAGTGGTTTACCGGAGAAATATGAGTTAAGTGGAGAATTTAATGTCAGGACGGCACGTTGGCCATGGTAGCTCAATGAGTTAGAGCGACTGGACGGAAAACAGGAGATCCGTGGTTCAAATCCCGGCCTTGAATTTTTCATGTTCACTCTATCCATCAAAACCTTAGCCTGTAAACGGATAGTGTGGAGAAATGATTAATTTCCATCAATTAACTAAAACTTATTCTCAGTCAATCAAGATATCACTAGAATCCTATCTGGACCGGCAAGTCCTTTATCTCCGTGATATAGTAACCGTCTGTTATTTATCGGCGCTATCGTTATCTGCCGGCTCTTTGTGTAGACTTATGTGCCTTGCCGCGAAAATATTAATCGATAATGCTCGACTTTGTAAATTTATATTCTGTTTATATAAAACCGAACTAAGGGAGCGCTTAAAAGAAAAGAAAGGAGGTAACGTGAAGGTGTGTTTGGGAACATCGGCCACCACCAACACATGCTCTCCCATCATTAATCTCAGCCGGGACAGGGCCCGGCCTATCATCCCTTCTGCTCTGTCTGTATCCTTCAGTACGCTCCGGTTAATTTGTAATCGTGCAAGATATATAGAGTCCATGAAAATAACAGTACGCAATGACGGCGCTTGATGCGTGAGGGTTCAGCTACACTGCATTGCCATTATTTCCAGGGGACGCGTAACAAGAAGGGGCCCACGAAAAAAAAAGAACAGCCTGTAAAACATCGCAGCAGTGGCGGATGCAACACTAGTCGTATACGCGTATTTATTTCATTATGAGCTACAGATCTAACCATTATACCGACAGGGTGCTGGAGGTGATAGTCTTTAGTCATAGGAGGTAATTCTATGTACAAAGTATACGATTATAGTATAAAAGTTATTATATTACAGAAACAAAATCTATTTTTTCAAATTTCTTCGGTTTATTATTAATATGTAAACCTTTTATGGTAGGTAATCTATAATTTTGTCATCTTTATTTTATTCGATAGGTGATTTGGTTCGTCATAATTAACTATAATTACTTTTTACAAATTTAAATTAGGCAATTGGTCCCACAGACAATTTTAACGCCACGAAATGAAATTTGTAGTGCTTAACGCCCGCTTTTACTACATACGGCACCGCAGGCGGTGACACTGATGATATATGAGATGAAGATGGAGCACCGGTGGAATGAGATGGCGGGGGAAACCGGAGGTCCCGGAGAAAACCCGCCCCAGCGCCGTGTTGTCAACCACAAATCTCACTATGCGGTCGCCTGGGATCGAACCCGGGCCGCCTTGGTAAGAGCCAAGCGGTCTAACCACTGAGCCACGGCGCGGCCTTAAACGCCACGATGTAATCATAGCAAGTCAAGAAATGCTTATTTTTGTTTAGTCTGATCAGTACGTCATCTTGACTGCCACGTGAGGATAAAATTACTTTTTTTACGCCTTTCAACGTGAGAGTGTTGATTTTTAATTTTTTCGCCTTCGAAATACGGCAGATGGTTACGACACGAATATACGACAGATACGACACGAATATTTTCAAGATAATTTCTCACCACAAAGTCCATTTTATACGAAAATATGTTTGAAATTTCTATGGGGCAGTGCAGTAGTTTCGTTCGCGGCTCCCGCGTAAAGGGTTCCGAGTTTGATTCCCGGCTCTGGGTGGAGATTTTATGTCGGCCCTATTCACGCCTTCACCTCTGTCTACAGTCCAACAACGCAAAGAAGGTCCCTGTAAGGAACGTGCACTCTTATACAGTGGTACAAAAACAGCGAACGTGTGTGACGGAGAACGCATGCTACACAAGGAGCAGAGCCGTTAAAAAGCATGCGCCCTATTCACTTTCTACGCTAAAACGGAGGAGATTCATTTACAAAAGTAGAAGCCGTCAGAACGTTTTTGAATGGTCTGTAACTGTACTGATATGGGGTGTCATAAACCTGTCCAGGGAGGGTGTGGGGACCTTCTCCAACCCCCCTGCGTCTCATCCCTCGGAGACGTATAGCTCACGTGAAGTGTCCCCTATGCCCAACGTGGTTCGGAATTCACTGTATAAGCTGTAGGTCCTCTCGCCTCACCGTCATCTTCACCATCACCCTGCCATTGGAAGTAATGAGCCCGCCCTCTGGGTGCCTCCACCTGAGTAAAGGGTCCGGTCGTGACGTGGTGGTGTGAGGTCAGCCCGTAGGCCAAGGTTGCCATATGGGTACTAATGGGAAACAACCAATATTAGTTATGAGATATTTTAACAAAAAAATTGATTTTATACGAATATTCTCTGAAATACTCTGGACGACTTTCATTATATATAATCATACATCTTATTAGAGCACATAATATAAAATATAATTTTCTCTGGAGTTAGCAATTTACCAATATTTCTTCTTAGTGTGAATTTTGCAATTTTATTTTTTTCTCAAATGGGAAATTGTTATTTATTATTTTTGCCCTGGAGTCATGCAATGAGAACGGATGATTCAATGCTGCCATCTTAAAAGACTTGCCATCGCTGAAGCCTACAATGTTTCCATTCCAGCTACAAGGACATTTAGGTTTTGAAGAAGGGAACGAAAAAGTGATGTGAATGTAGAGGTATAGAATATGTTAACGTTATAATCTAGATGAATCACCATGTAACGCATGTACTTATTTAAATCATTCAAGTTCTTTAATTCGTAACGTACTAGTTGGTGCATGTTTTGTTATGATATCTTGGGTTAATTACGAGAGATTTTGAGGCTTCATTTTTCAAATATGTAGATGACGATGTTTCGTTCTCCCCTACAGTCTTCAGATAAAGGAAGATAATCTCCGTTCACACAATGATATTAGCCTGGAAATTATAAGTATCGATTATAATTTTATAAAGACATAGGCAGATGAATAAATATCCCAATAAATATTTTCTACATATTAAAATCAATACACATCGCCACTTATAATTTTGCCTGTGAATAAGAAATCATTAGCCAGACAAAATGGGAGTTGAAGCAGATCAGTTATAAGTTAGAGTAGATTGGGAAATTAGGCGTTCTGGACAACTCAGTCAAGTAACCCATTAGTAGTTAAAACTCACTACGTACAGTAATCAGACCAATACATAAATTCAGGTTCGTCAACTCTGAAAAATAGAAAGGAAGAAAATTCTTAAATTTAGCAAGTCTCAGAGAATAATAGGCATACCTTAAATTTAAGAGTTGACTACTATTACATAGGAACCTTGTGAAGTAGATATGAAGTAGGCGGGATTCAGGTGCATTTCCAATAATTGTGTTATGAAGTCTTACTATGTTTTATATTACAGGAATTTTATACTGTGATTGATTATTGGTAGTCCATAGTGCTTTAAGAACGTGCTCGTGTTATAACCACAAGGGGATTTGACATTTAGTATTTCAAGGATTCACGGAAACTTCATTGCTATTACGGAAACTTATTTTAAATCATACATTTATTAGTAGTTCATAAGTTAGCAGATAATGCTTTATTAGCGACTGTTTCTGATACTAAGATTAAGCTACAGTTTATTTTTTATCTCCAAACGGTCAGCTACTCTAGTATCTAATTTATTAGTTACTGGTGTTTTACATTTTCACCATCGGCAAATACTCTTAGAGAAAAATCCCGTAGCTTTTTTTTTTTTTAAAGACAACTACTCATTTTCTATATATCCCGTAGCTTGCTTACTACTATAGCAGCCGGCAAGACCAAAATACTGGAGTTGACATCAAAAGTATCGCACATCGTGGTAATAGAAGGCATTGACCACAAACAAATTAATTACAACTGAACATTATCATTAATTTTAATTCTGGATGCAAATAACATGTTTGTAATATTTGTTTATTGCATAAATTTAATTAGCGAGTTCTGCTCGTTACCTCAATTCAGTATTAATTTTCAAAGCATAAATGCCATTTATTTTTGCTTTACCAAATATATAAATGCTCACGTAGAGATGTGACTATATTTTTAAAGTTAATAATAATTATAGCCCTGATTTTTGTTATTAACTTTAATAAAAAATAAAAGGTTATAAAAGAGGTAGTCCAGAATCTAAAGTGATAAAGAGAAAGCGAAAATTAAAACATCTTATCAAAATAAATTTAGATTAATTAATACAATTAAGTATATTATTATAGAACAAGTACATTAGTATTGCCTCCGCCAGTAGTACGTAACGAGATTTTTCTTTCCCGTTCCTATTTTTCATGAAGGATTCTACGCTTCAGAAGTGAGACATTTTAACACCGTTTTGTACTTTTTTATAAAAATAACTGTAATAATGGTGCTAATAATAATGATAACAATAATAATAAATATAATAATTACATCGTTTAGTACGTTCCGCCCTTCCCTCTTTATTTCTGCAATGTGTACTTTACTCTTGTTTTTCATCTTGGATTTACTACTGACATCTTTTTCTTAGTAGATACTCTTGAGCGGTCCATCCATTATTTTCAATTATTTTATTTCGTGTACAATTTTATTATTTCTACTACGTACACTCAAATCTTCTATACTTTTTGTACTTTTCTTTTTATCTACTCCAGTATATCCTGTATGTCTCGTATGCTCTTAGAGAACGTCGCACATAGGAAATCCGACTTCCAGGAGGCAGTGGACCGACCCGGGAAAACCAGAAAACTCCATGGTTAGATTGGGTGGACACGGGTAATGTTTATCGGTACCTCTCGAATGTGAGCAGCGCACGTTACTGTGGAGTGCTCTTTTCTTTATGTAGCTATAGAGTACATTTGTTTATGTCTACGTTTCCTCTGCGAGTATTATTTATATGCTAAATAATTAATTTGTTTACTTATTTGATAATTTTATGATTGATTACACGTTGCATATTACACATTCATTACCAGTGAAAGCAATTATTTTTGCTTTGTTTATTCATAAACATAAATTCTACTATTTTTTGTTTTGTTTTCCTATAATAATGTTACAAACATTAATTGCATCATTTTAAAGCAGGAAAATAAATAAGGACGATAGGAATTACATTCAAAATAATGGAAAAAGTTCACTTTCGTGCACTGGTGATTTGAAGATGGGCCATTTCCCACAAAAGCTATATTTTACTTGTACGTTCCTACACACACTACGATTCTACCATGTTCTCCCACATTTATAGTACATCTAGCTTGCATAATTATAGTATACATTTATCTACCAATATCATACGTTGTTATTGTTTGTTGTTATGAAATATTTAAACAAAGTACTTGTTAGTCATGTTCAGTAACTGGTTACATAATGTAATTTGGTCTCCTTTACTATAATATTTGAATTGTTAAATTAATATTCTCTTAATGTTATTCGTGCTGACGGAGTGCATCTTCAAACACCTGAACTTCCTCTGACATTATAGTACGATCTCCTATTACTATTCAGTCCAATTCATTCACCTAGATATTTCCTATGTTGGATATATTCTGTGTGGAAATTTTTGTCCATAAGGCACTTATGTTTGTTTGTTATTATGTTGACAATCTCCAAAAATTAACAATTTGTTTTAATACGGCAACCACTCTTTAATAACACGAGTGGAAAAGTAAGTAGTCACTACAATGGAGAATGAATAATGTATTATCTAGCTTCAGTGTGTGTGTGTGTGTGTGTGTGTGTGTGTGTGTGTGTGTGTGTGTGTGTGTCAGGAAGCTGCATGTTACAGGTACGCAATAGTACCCACTGACAACTACTACTAAACCAAAAGCAAAGTCACAATCATCATCATCAGCACCATAAAGGCATATACTTGTGGCGTATTCTGTCTTTAAAAAAGCTGATACGTCTAACGCATTCGCGGTCTACCGACATTCCTAGCTATTCTTTCCAATTTTTTATTAGTACTTGTGGTGTTCGATCTTCATAATTCTGTCTGCACAGAAAAGAAACAATGATTGAGAATGTAACGAGCGACTTCCGTGAACGCTTTCAGCAATGCATCGTCGACTATGGAAACCATTTGTGTGATGCAGTTTAACAAAAATTAACTTTTGATTGTGTATTAAGAAGGAATCTTTTGCTTAAGTCTTTTGGAATTGGCAATTTATAGCAGTTTTTTAAGTTATATTCGTGTGAATATATGCTAAACCTCTAATAACTAATTAACAAGTTTGTATTTCCTGTGGGTTACAGTATTAATTGCACAGTCACAAACTGAAATTTCTTCTGTAATTTGCCACATAGCTTATGACCATATGCACAATATTTGTGACTGAAACGTGATTTTAAATAAGATACTTCGTATCCCATTTACACTCTGAATTTTGAAAATTTTCTGAAATAAAAAATGTGAACTGATTGCTTGTGAGTGGTTCAATTCAAGAAGTCCTGTACTATTTTGCCTAACACTGCTATTATATATAGCGACTTTGTGTGTTCGTAAAATTAAAATTCCAGGTTACAAACACCACAAATTGCTCTTTATTTCCAAAGAAACACATTTCGTAAACCAGCAGTCCAGAATAACGTCACTTACACAATACAACTTGCAAGGTCATCGACCACAAACACACAGCTGCTCACGCACGCGAGTTCAATTAGCGACTGACTCACTGTGGCGGGCGGGCTCCCTTTTTATAGATTGCTCACATTCCGGAATATTTTCAAACAATCGAGACGCAGCTAGAACAAAGACTAACTCTCGAGATATCCATCTCCTTACCCCACCGTTCCGGCGAACTTTTGTCTACACACTGCACTGCCTGTCTCTTTGAACTAGTCGCCCGTGCCGCCTCGATCAACAATAGGCTCGCGACAATATATTAGCGTTGTTTATGTTTAAACAATGTAAGAGCGTTTTTCTTCCATTTTTACTTTGATTGTCAGTTTTATGTAAATTAGCGGTTTTCTCAGTCACTAATAGGTTAGCCAAAAAACATGAAGGATAATAAGTATAGCCCGGATTTGTAAGCACAATAAAATAATGAAATAAGCAAGCAAATAGCCACAAAAGTGAAACAAATAAGGACCAAAAATGAGCAAATGAAAAATAAAAGTTTAATCATAAACGTATTGTATGGCAGAATTTTTACCTTACTCACGCCTATTACCGTATACGAGAGAGCTATCTCGAATTTTTTTTTGTTCCATTTATACCCGCTTTTAACTGTCATGGTCACATCGGCGGCCGTTCTCCTTTGGAACATATGGAAGTTCTTAAATCGTGTTCGTTGGGTTTTAATCATTAGATCACGCACACATTCGCACTCACATTCATACTTCCAGACTTTGGGGAAGATGAGGAATTATCTTGGTCGGAGAAAAATCCCCAACCCCACAGCCGAGAATCGAACCCCGGACCCATTTGAGATTTTCGTATGGGGAAGCTCCTGCTTTTTTTAGTGAAACTATTTTTATACTGTAAACAGGATCTCTCAACGTCGCATGCCGTTACTGGAACATGCGAAAAGCACCACAGTTCTTTTTGAATGAATTTCCCTTAGATATACGTTTCTGTTCCAGAAAGTTTTGTAGAAATGTTACAGTTTCTCGTAATAAGGATTTTTCATTGATACCTTACTGAGTTTCTCAAAGGCAGTTTTAAAAATACTGTGATTCTGAAGACAACGTTAATGAAATTTCATATATGAAACAAAGTGAATGCTCCAAGGAATTATTTCGAGTTTCCAGCTGTGTTATAATAGCAGGTATTTTGAAGAAGTGGTTATGGATATACTCTATCTTACCTTGAATGCCCGTATTAGCAAAATATTCTTGTGCTGTGGCAATGCTGCTTCCATATTCAGCATCTAAGGAGTACAACACTGTTTTATTTCATTGAAATGTTCTCGTAGAATGACACAGCCTTTAACTAAAAACCTGATCGAGTTAATAGCTAAGGAGGTAAAGACAAATCTGGAAGGACTTCATGAAATTTTTTAACTCTAATCGGTGACGGTACACTTTCTTTACGCTAGATAAGAAGATGCACGTTTATACATCGGCTCCTGGCTCTTCCGGCGAGACGATGATGGCTAGGAGTGAAAACGTACTTTCAAATTAATATGATTTGGATAAAATAAGCAATCAAACGCCGTATTTCAGCAGAAAAGCATTTATAAGCATTTTGCTTGGAAATCCGCGCTCTAATAATAAGCATATATAATGTCTTCTTTAATATTAAGGAGGTAGTTTGTTTCTTTAGGTCTTAAATGTGACGTCTCATAATACAAAAATTGTACAATCAAGAAAACAACAAACTAAAAAGCGCAAAAATGTGCATTGTTTACCTTTGTTAATTTTCACAGGTATATTCAGGTATTTATCTCATTCATTTCGTGTTAAGTTCTATAAATAAGTCATACATTTTAAGGCAGACATACATAATTAAATGTTCCTCAACTTAATATGCCTTATCAAATGAGAACGTAAACAAATCTCGAGTCTCTTGGCTTCTAAAGGTATCCTGAATTCCCCAGAAAAACAACTTAATAAGGAAATTTAACAGGATGCAAGTTGATTTGGTGCATATAGATGCTCCAACATTTCTTCGAGAAAACTTTATTTATCTTGCATTTGATATTTGTCTGAGTTTGCGGATTTTCCATAGTTTCTGTGCTCCCTAACGAAGTAAATATTTAACTTTAAGACTTTATCAAATACTTTTGCCCCAAATATATTCAGCTATGCTTTCAAATTTCTCGTAATTGTTTCGATCAAGCTCGAGGAAAAACATCCACAAATGAAATGTTGTTGAATTACTTTTTTATTTACTTTATAAATGAATTATACCTCAATTGGAAACTTTTAAATTTAACACAAATACACCCAATCTATGCCCAGTGCTTGTCAGCAGCAGATCATAAATAATACCGCCGACCATTAAATATTTGTCCTGGAAATGGAATAAAAACACTAAACGAGTTAGAAAAAATATGTCATCTCATTACTGTTTCATATCGATACAACAAACAAATTTTTATATAAACTTCCTGATAATCAATTATGTATGAAACAATTAATGAGCTTGTTCATTCTACCCTAATAATACACGTGTTCAACACCACTTATGCTTTAAAATAAAATAAAAAATCATTATAATACGTTACATTTACATCGCTTTCTCCACACACTATTCCACAAAAGTGGATAAAGTTACAAAGTTTATTTTTCTACTTCCTTTACTTTATCCAGATAAATATTTGTAGAAACGTTTTTTGACCTATTTTGTTGTAGACACAAGGGATACTCTGTAGACTTTGCCATATTTAAATATTTTAAAACATGTTACTATACGATGCTTTGAAATCCGTTACTTTGCATGACCAGGAGAAGAAAAAACGATCAACGTCTTAGTGTATGAACATTTAATAATTCCAGGCTATAATGAAGAACATTCTGAATTGGTTAATGTCATAACAATGATATGAGATAAACCGTGTTTTATTGAGAGCTATATTTTTGTGCAGGAGTAAGTTTTGCATGTTTTGTACGATTTACAAGTTATAAAAGTTCAGGCAGAATTAACAGGACTTCACAGGCTTTCCTCGGAAAATTAATATTAACTCTGGAGGCATATGAAGCATGTTACAATATTTTAATAAAAGTAATTAAGAAATTCTTTTGGAGGAAAACAACATCAAGAAAAATGTTTGCATATGAAAGGTAGTTTGCGGTGGTGGCATGTTGCATTTCTGGAAGATACTGATATTATATAGCAGGTTTCACATTAAATCGACTTTTCGTTTTAATATTTTACTGTTCAGAACAAACATAAACGCACACACTTACATACAGCTTTTATAAACATGCTCTTTTGTCATTCAGTGACCTGAATGTATGTATATACGTGAAAATGCTGTATCGATGTTTTGGGGGTTTGGAATACTAGTTGGAAGAAAAAACACAGCAAAAATAAAAATAACAATGTAGTCATGTATAGTAGTTAAAATGATAACGTGACTTTGCGGGTTCGTAGAATTAAAAGTATTGTTTGCATCAATTTAAAATACTCTTTATTGCAGTAAAAAGAAGTTTTGTATACCCCTTGCAGTAGTATAAATGACGTGAAGTACAAACAGCAGTCTTCAAGGTCTCCCGTTGCTTCACCACACCAAAACAGACAAAGAATTCACTGCGGTGCCATTCAAATGTCTACACACTCACAATTACTGCACAGCTGCAACTGAATTAATAACTCACTAGCAACTGACTGCGCTTTAACACTTTGCCGGCTTTTACACCTACAGTCATTGTTCTAGAAAGCCACTGATTTTTAAAGGCCTTTCGTGGTGGCAAGAGAAAGATGGAACTATCCAGACATCACTCTGTCTCTCTCTCTCTCTTTGTTCCTGTCTCTCTCTCGGCAAGAGTTCAGCGCTTGCACCACTATCTGTCTCTTTCCTGCGCACTAGTCGGTACTCGGTACTTGCTCGTCGCAGCTCCAACACAAAAAAAGCGATCGGTGACAGTAATTTAGCGTAAGGCGACGTAGGCTTACATTACCTTGCATTGTTGTGTTATTTATTCACAACATACGTATTAGAGAAAGGTAAATAAATCCAACACAATAACAATACGAGTACAGTGACAGCAAATACAGTAAACATAAAAGCAGTAGCATCCCGCTTCCATTTCATATGATTATCAGCTTTTTCAGGCCTTAGCTGTCTCACATATAGAACGTGCAAACATGACATTTCGAAAAAAGTGAAATCTTTCTTCTTTTATTTGTTTTTCGTTTCTATTTTCTTGCAACTTGTACTTTCATGCTATACACTCTTTGTGTACCTACTACTATTTCTAATTGTTGTTGGTCCATTGAGGTAAAGATTGCGTTAAACTATAAACTTTTCTAATCCCAATTCCTTTCCCATTAAGGTTCTTTCACTATTTACAACTGTTGAAAGCTAGAAAGTTTAACCTACGAAGGTTTGTGATGTCGCATGGCAAAACATTCTAAGCAAATCAGAAAAAAGCTGGATGTTTTGAATTCTCATACATTAAATGGATTAATCAGGAAGCAATCTCTACTCGTTTGCCCTACCTACCAGTAGCATAAAATGTCTGTCGCTTATTCAGACCGAAAAATATATTATTAGAGATATGACAAACAGTTATTTTCGGGTGACAGCTATAACTGTATCTTGAAGAGTAATTCAAAGTTTATATTGCGCAATATATATATATATATATATCAATACAGGGTGAGTCACCTAAAACTTGCACCGTAAGTATTTCTGAAATGGTATGTGCTATTGATATGCGGTTTTCACGGAATTGAACTATAGGCAGGGGCTCGCATTTTCAAATGATACACAGATTTTTATAATTTTTAGAAAGTGTATTTATGTACAAAAGTTAAATTTTTTTAAATGGAACAATGCGTATTGACATTAAGAAAATAAAAGTAGAATAAATTAGAATGTCAATGGTGTTTTTTGCACGATTCTAATGTAAGTAGTTTACGAGAAATCGTCATTTGTACAAAACGGGACAATGGCTAGGACAAACTAAAGAAAAACAAGTGAATGAAGAAAAATGAGGATTCTGACAAGTAAACAAAACTGTACCCTCAAAGCCTGTGTTCAAAATGAGCACCACCAGCTTCAATACAAGCTTCCAGTCTAGTATGTAAAGATTGCTGTACACGTTCTAGCATTTCAGTGGAAATTTCAGCGCAGGCAGCAGTAATACGCCGTTTCATATCTTCTGGTGTAGTTGGTATGTCCTTGTAGACAGTGTCTTTCAGCTTCCCCCACAGAAAAAAATCTAAAGGAGTCAAATCTGGTGAACGGGCCGGCCAAGGTACAGGTCCCCTTCGTCCAATCCACCGATTTTGAAACAATCCTTGAAGATAAGCTGTAGTAATTCGTGCACTATGGGCCGGACAGCCATCATGTTGATACCACAGATTCCTCCTAGTCTGAAGGGGAACGTCTTCTAACATCTGTGGAAGATCGTCTGTTAGGAGGTTGAGATACTTCTGTGAATTCAGTGTTCCTTCTATGAAAAAAGGGCCAATGATGTGATGGTTCACTATTCCACACCACACGTTCACACTCCATGGATGCTGACGTTCTACCTGACGCAGCCAACGAGGATTGTCAACAGACCAATAGTGCATATTTTTTAGATTTACTTGGCCATGATTAGTAAATGTTGCTTCATCAGTGAACAAGATATATGACAAATTTGGAGTATCATGTCTCAATGCCCATGTACAAAAGTTCACACGATTCTCAAAATCATTGCCATGCAGCACTTGATGGAGAGAGATGTGATACGGATGGAACTTATGACGATGGAGGATGCGGATTACACTTCTTTGACTGATGCCGCTTCCTCGTGCGATTGCACGAGAACTAATGTGGGGATCTACTGCAACAGCAGCTAGAACATTAATTTCTCCTTGCTCTCCAGTTGCTCGTTTGTTTCTGGTGCGTTTTCTAGACGTTATACTACCACTTTCACGTAATTGGTTGAAGAGGTTCACAAATAATTGACGAGATGGTTGACGTCTATTCGGATATGTTTCCAAGTACACTGTACAAGAAAGAACTGCATTCTTTCTACATTCACCATAAACTATGATCATATCTGCTTTTTCTGCATTGGTAAATACCATCTTCCAAGTACGTCCTACTGCTTCAACTATCACAAAATAACTGCCAGTGTAGACAAAACACTTTGTAAACAAACATAACAAAATCCTAGCCTAGCAACTAAGCAATTGAATGGAACAAACAACTGCCGGTGCGTTCAATTTTCAAATGACGATTTCTCGTAAACTACTTACATTAGAATCGTGCAAAAAACACCATTGACATTCTAATTTATTCTACTTTTATTTTCTTAATGTCAATACGCATTGTTCCATTTAAAAAAATGTAACTTTTGTACATAAATACACTTTCTAAAAATTATAAAAATCTGTGTATCATTTGAAAATGCGAGCCCGTGCCTATAGTTCAATTCCGTGAAAACCGCATATCAATAGCACATACCATTTCAGAAATATTTACGGTGCAAGTTTTAGGTGACTCATCCTGTATACATATATCAATACAGGGGACCTCAAAACAAATATTTCTATTAAATTATTGGTATGAACTGTTTGGAGGGATAGCACTACCTCTCCCAATTACTGTAAGTACTAGTTGAAAAGGTAATAGTACAATGTTTTTTAATTTCATAGGAATGGTTTATTTTAAATAAAGAGACCACAGCTGAAAAGTGCCAGGGTACATAGAAATTAAATAAGGAATATAAAGAGAGGGTAAAGTAATAAAAATTAAAACAATAGATAGTGTTTGGAGGCGGAATAATAAAATAAATAATTGTTTTGACCCCCTGTTTTATTTGTTTAGTGTGTCAGTAGTTTAATTATTACGCTGGTTCTATTCACATTACCAGTTGTTTCCACATTCCTGCATCTAGTACAAACTGAACAAGTAAATGTGATCCTAAATGTAGACAGCACATAACGTAGATATAATAATGCAAAACACATCATTAGTGTAAACATAAACATAACTAAGCTTATGCTTATAATAATTTAAATGTTTTCGTACAGGCTTAAATTAAAATTATAATTGCATTTTGTGAGGCAGTTTTTGCTAGAAAAGGGAAACAAACTACAGAACACCTGTTATTGTCTGACATCACAGAGTATGTGGATAATCTTAGTTAATTACATGTGTACAAAGTTATTTCCTCACCAGTGTCATATCACTCAGAATCTCTTTAGGCGATTTACACTACTTCAGAAATTCAGGCACCTAATTCCGATCACGTGAGGTCGCGGGTTCAAACCCGGGTCATACAAATACATTTTAAGTAATCTTAAAAGCTAAAAATCCATGTCAGTAGATTAACGCACATGTGAAAGAACAAATGATCCTGGTAATAGACTGTGTCGTTAACAAAAACGTTTTTTTAGTTCCAAAAGGAGATACCAATGCACATGCAGTGAAGATATCACCCAGACTTGGATATTTTGGTAACTATTATTGGTTAACTGTTTGTTGTTTTTATCATATTGTTTTTTCACCATTAATGGCTACTATTACTGACCGAGAAGGATGGCTCCGGGGTAAAATCTGAAGGTCGAATTTGGGACGTCCTGGTTTCGATTTTTGTCGACCATCTACATTGCTTTTTCGTCATTTCCTCCAGTTTTTAATCGCATTCTGAATACTTTATCAAATACTACGATTTTCTTTCCATCGCTTCCTTCTCATACTTCATATATGCCTCAGCTTAGGGACATTATTTCAGCAACCATTATATTACGTCACGGTTATGTAGTTTTCTACCCATCCAAGGATTGAGGTGGGGACTTGGCACCTCGACCTATGGAAGATCTTTTGTGCTTATGCTCCTGAAGGAGCGCCCCTTGGAGGGAAGTATAAGATGAGAGGAGACAGGTTGGTGATACTTAGGAGGCACTACATCAGAGGCCAGGACATCCCGCCATACGAAAAGGAGGATTCGTAGACCATCTGAAAGCAGAACTTTTACATGGAGCATGTTCCATCTCAATCCCTAATATTGATGAAATGTTGCATAGTGATTATATATACAACTCCATTTCTTGAGAGTATGGGAAGTCCCATATAACCTATGTTGTAACGATGATACAGCACCTTTAAAGTCGTGTCTGTCTTGGAGGGAAGGGAAAGTTTGTCCGCCACTGCGCACCCGCTCTAAGGCTGTGCTTTCTAATGGATCAAGTGGCTCGTAATGTTCTCTGCCGGAATCTCGGAAAATCCCGGCGATGTGGGTGTTGCTGGCAGGAATGCAATAAACGGAATTCCAGTCACCCACCCCTGTCCTCACTTCTCCACCACAACATCCTCCTTCTAAGGATACCCCCAACACCTCACGGAGAAGAGGTGATTCGTTTTAAGACATAGTTTCTCGTTAAAACCCAGAGATGTTCTATTGGTACAAATTTGCCTCTCAACTGAGATTTCATAGTTTGATCCTTCTCAGAACAGGGGTGTCCCTCCGTTTTTCGTCTCGTCTTAAACCTTCGGAATGTTCACTGAAACCAGAACACTATTCATATCAAAATCTGGCTTGTTATATCAATTCATGGAAATGGTTAGTTATTTAACATTAGACCTATGTCCACTGCCACTTATTTTTAGTTATACAAAAACCATAATTGGTATTTAAATTCATCACTTTCCAAGGATGCGACACCAAGGCTTTCATGAAAATTTTCCAACCACCAAACAACCTTCTATCCAGAACGTTCATATCTTATTTATTTTATCTAATAATGCTGATTCAAATACCATATATTAAAGATACCTACAAATCAAATAACGTGTACTGTCGTTGACTCAGAAGAATACCTTGTCCTTGAATGTGCTATCCTGCAGTGAAGTACTGAATTTCTTGAAAAAGTGCAAGTGGAGTAACACCGCCCGGAAAAGAAACATGATATAAAACCGTCGAGTGAGAGGAATAAATAAAGGTCCGCTATCTTAGGATCTCTTGTGTCAAACATAGTGTATACATAATGTATCATATACCCTCTAAAGTCCTATTTATTGAATGAATGTATTGAATTCAATTGGTAAACTGTACTGCTATAAATGTAAACCTTGTGAAGTAACTTAATTCATGTCAAATGAAATTTTCTGTGTGTTGACTATCTCCAAGATATTCTTTGTTATTAGTGTTAATCTCCAAATACTTACCCTTTTAAAGCATTAAATTGCCATACGTTCTACTGTCTCTACTCGTATCTATTAGTTAGAGGATCCATTGCTCTCGACCCTAAAATCGATATCCAAATTTCATGAAGAAAAAATCAGATGTAGCTACTGAATAACTCTTTTTTCCTTTCTGCTCTTGTAAAGGAAACGTAACATCAGCGCCAACACATACGACACTAACCTACTGCTTTAGTATATCATATTCCTCTTATACCTATAACGAATGCATAAGTGCAATTACATTTTATCAACTAACGAGCAGTAATTGAGCGGTATGGCTAAGGTGGTTTCGTCTGTAGCCCGCATTCGGGAAGCGCGGATTCGATTCCCGTGACCGACCCACCTGACACATTAGTTTTTTCGGAGGTGTTCCTAGGTCGCCAGGCATAATTACTGTCCACCAACGCAAAGTAAGTCCCTGAAAGGAATGTGCAACGAGTGCCACCCTTATACAGTGGGATAAGGACAGCAAATGTGTGAGACAGAGAACGCATGCTACACAAGGTGTAGAACCGTTAAAAAAGCATGCTCCCTGTTAACTCTGTACATTTAAACCGAGAAGATTTATTCACAAAAGTAGAAGCCGTCAGAATGTTTTTAATGGTCTGTAACTGAACTGACATGGGGTGTCATAAACCTGTCCAGGGAGGGTGTGGGTGTGTCTCGTCCCTCGGAGACTTACTTTGTTATGGTAAACTGTACATCCCCCGAAATTCCTGTTCCATTTCATCTTCATTGTCATTTCACATCATCTGTTGGTCTCTTTCAGGGTAGAAGTGTCGGCGAGTGTCTCGGCGCTGCATGGCAGGATGATATGCTGAGTAAACTACTTCCTCATCCAGTAGGTGGGTTGCCGGACTTCTAACCGGCTGCTGGGACCACTTCTGAACTACAGTAGGGGAGAATGATCGTTGTCCTGGCCTACCAGGGGAGGCTTCCTTATAAGCAAAATGTAGGGACCCTGCCTCTGGACTGTCGTGGCTACTTGGGACGACTGCTCTCTATATCCTCTCACCCCATCCTTCCTCCCGGAAGTGCCTCACTTGGGGACATGGGTTAAGACTGATCGCAGTGACAAATTCTCTCCTTAGTAATTCTAATACCAATCTTAAGAACAGTAAATAGAAAAAGTAGTTTTGTAACAGCGTGGAGAAGAGTTAACAGAGTCAGCCATGTGAGTGCAACAATTCAAAAGTCTTTTGCTATCTGCCTCACATTAAGCAAAGTACGGAGAAATAGAAATTATTATTTTTTTGACCTTTAGTTATAATAGCGTAGTATACGGGTTTGCGGCATGACTGTAATAGGGTGATGGTGCTAGCGGGAAAAGGAACAGAATTGTGAAGCAGGCGGTGGAGGAGGGAAGAACGTTGGGTTAAATCAATTGTTCTTGCACACTAGCCGTGTGTAGGGCAAAGTTTGGAAAGCTAAAGATAGTTTCATTGTACATTTAGTTCTTTATTCAAAGAGTATATAGGAGACCGCAGCGGGTAGTATTTCTTAGATTCCAGCTTTCTAGCTTTCTATGACATCATGAAAAATTAACACAATTGCGAAAGAATACAAAATGCCAAATATTAACGCAAGTCAAACCTATAGTAATTGATATCTGACATTTTAAAATGAATTGGAAAATTTAAATATATATTCATATTTTGTGTAGTAATACGGTTTATTAATTATAAGAACTACACAAATTTACTCTAAAATCAAGGCGTTCATTGGCAATGTTTCAAGATAATAATTTTACTAATTATACAGTTATTTTAAACATATTTACCTAGTAATATTGTTCAATTTTCTTGAAATAATTAATTTTTAACAATTAAGGAAACCTTTTTCCTTTCTCATCCTTCTGTCTGCTGTCAGAGGGTTCCAGTTTGTATACCTGCTATGCAAGTGTTTCTTTGAAGAAAAAGCTTTCTCCGTGTACCCGAGGTAAGGCGTGTAAATGTGAATGAGCTTATCTACGTGTAAGTTAATAATAACCAATTCCTCCTGCATAAAAATGTTTATGGATTGCTGCTGGGCGTCCGTGCCAGGTCATAGAACAGTTCACCTGAGGTCAGCACAACTATGTGTCACCAATTGCTGCAATGGTAAAAGATAGAAAAAAAACGAGTCTGCTTGCAATATGCTGAAATTATATATGAATGTTGTTATTTACTCGATTTTCCCTTTTTACATTCTCTACCTAGTAGGCAGAGGTAGATACTAAAATATTTCACATCGCAATTTAACCGCGATATATGTTTTGCAACCTGCTGAACTAAAAGTATGTATAATAGGGTAGCTCATGAACGAAATGCTGAATAAATACCAAACTTGCATTTTAACTTCATTATTTTCCAAAGATACGACAAGAATATTTTCCAGAAAATATGCTATCTATTACATGGAATACGTTTAGATTTTGTTTTGTTATTCTAAAATGAAATTACGGCTGCCCTAGTTTTTTTCCACGGAGGGACAACGATTTCGAAATCGTATTCGGTATATTAATCAGATCGGCCATTATGCCTGCGACAGAAAGAATTTGTGATTATCTATGCGATAAGTAAGAGAAGCTATTGAAATAATTACACATAAAGCGCTACGAAGCTGTTGTGAATGAGTAGGATTGATCTTATTTTAAATTATATTGGTTTCCAGCAGATTACATTAGAAGGGACCAAGCCAACCAGTTCATTATAATGAGAGGAAATAATTGAGTGCATATATAGTTTACTCTGAAATTATTGAATCATAAAGCTTAACTGAAATGTAAAAGCCATGACAAAGAGAAGAAAAGTAAGGAATGAAAAGAAAAAAGAAGATGACTATTCATCAAAGAGAAGTGTGAGCATTTTGAAGTGAAATCATGAACAAGAATCACTTGAAAATACGAGGGCTGTTCAATAAAGAATGATCACAATTTTTTACGGTCATAATTTTTGGCACTAAAATTCAATGTTATTATATTCTGTTACCTTAATGTGAAACAAACACGCCGTGGTAGTTTCATTTTTGGTATTCCTGGTTCCCGCATTTGAGAACCAGGCAAGTTCAGATAGTTCAGTATCGCCTACCACTGCAATGGAGGTAACACGCGAGGAACAATATGCGGCTTTGAAATTCTGCTTCCGTCTCAACAAATCTTCAGTTGAGGCCCATACAATGTTCCAGAGGCCTATAGAGAGTCTGTTCGTCCCTACAGAACAGCTTGAAGGTGGTTTAAAATGTTTAATGAGGGGAGACAATCAATTTCAGAGAAAGGTAGACCCGCTGCACAAGTTACTGCTCTTAGGGAAGAAAACATCAACGCTGCTGCTGCCATTGTGAGAGAGAATCAACGAATTACCCTAAGGCCACTTTCTGAAATACTTATCGCGCCATCCGCACGTTGGTGACAGAAACATTACTCATGAGACGTATAGGTTCCAAGACTGTTGATTCCCGAAAAAATGGACATTCACATGCAGGTCTGCAAGCAGTTAAAGTTGATGTTACAGGAAGATTCGGAGTTTCTTTCAAATGTTATCACTGCTGATGAAACTTGATTTACATGATTTTGATCCTGAGAGCAAACAGCAAAGCTCAGTGTGGAAATCTCCTTCATCACCAACCCCCAGAAAGCAACAGTGGTTGGGAAAGTTATGGTCATCTCATTTTTTGATATTCAAGGAATGGTTTATCAGCATACCTGCACACATATCACTAACTGGACAATACTACAGGGATGTCCTGAAAACATTGTAACTCCATATCAGGCGCAAAAGACTACATTTCTGTTAAGCAAGCTGGATGGTGCACCACGATAATGCACGACGGCATACTACCAATGTTGTTGCTGAATATCTTGCAAAAATCAATGTGAAGTGCATCCCTCACCCTCCCTATAGTCCGGATTTAGCCCCATGTGACATTGTCTATGCCCTAACTTGAAGAAACACTTTCGTGGGATACCATCATCAGAAGCAGTGGTGAAGGCTGCAGAGGCGATTTTGGAGGATCTCTCAAAAAATGGCTTCCAGCATATCTTTGAAGACTGGCAGAAACGCTGGGACAAGTGTATCGCATTCAGGGGAGACTATGTTGAGAAGGCCATCAAAATAATGAGGATGAGTAAAGGTACGTTGTCAAATAAAAATTGTGACCATTCTTTATTGAACAGCGCTCGTAGTTAACTCCGAAACAAAATATGTTTCACAAAACGTGTGCCTTTAAAGAGATTTATATAATTTTTGCAGTAAGAATTTTTTATTAGTTAGGTTTACGAGTTATGTAAACTTTATTCAGAATGAAGGGACCTTCGGAGACTATCCCAAGCAAATTCAAGATATGCATATTTCTTAAATACGTAAAATATCTATATTTTAATCAACATGATTGGATTCATTTCTGAAAAAATATTTAAGGGGAGATTAAAAGCCTTATACCACCAATGTTAAAATTGGTAACTTAAGGTTCAATTTTCTCTGTAACTTCCACAGATGTCACTGTGAAATTTTTACGGCTGTTTCAGGCAAATTTTTTAAGTATGTGGATCTAGAGTTTTGATATAAGGTCCATTTTAGTAAATATTGTTTTTTTCTACAACAATTTTTTGTTGTTAAAAATCAATTTTTAAGAGAAACGTTACACTGATCAACACAAAAGTAGATCTACAACTGTGTTATGGCGTGCTTGATAATTTATATTTCATAGTTTTTGAGAAAACTGCACCTCTGTAACAGAAAATATATTTTATGGTAATAATAAAGTTAAAACAATTTAAGAAAAACCGACTTTTAATTTCTCTTGCACAGGCATCGGCCACCATAGTAATAGTGGTACAAATCACGGCAGCCTAAATTCCACTATAAAATTAGCAAAATTTCATACATTTTTCTCAATTGACTCTCAAGTTTTTTTCTGAAATGATGAACACCAAGTTCCGATGCAGCAGAATTTTCAAAAGTATATTAAACATACCTGTAATGCATTCCTAACACTAAACTATATTTATCAAAATGTTTAGAAAATTTTCAATAAAAGTACAACCCTTAAAACAGAAAATGTAATGTTTAATGCAACTGGGCCTTTAACGTTCTGTTAAATATTGTTCTTGTTAAGGATAATTGGTGTTATAGAATCATTTGAAATAAATCCACGTGGCATTCTTGCCCTGAGTGGGTCTTAATATTTTTGGCGAAATCTTGATATAGAATTTTGAATTAACAACATTCATCTCACTTATTATGGATGCATGTACCAGAAAAGGCAACAATTCTATCCCTTATTTTGACTGTTGAAGAGACAATACTTTCTTAAGTCATTATAAATAGATTGAACCATTTATCTGAAGACCAAAGAGTCAGCTGATGATGACTTAGCATACCTGTGACGCAATGAATGGATACATAGGTTTAATAATACGAGACGCAGACACAAAATTAGTCCGCGATGTGAATGAGGCAAGGTATAGATCCAAGTTTACAAACAGAATCACAAAATAATAATCATACGCGAGTTGCACATGAATGGCTAGAGAGCTCTAGCATTGAAAAGAACACCATCCATGCGAAACATTCGCGATTTCCAATTTGTTTCACAGCATTTCACCGCAGCATAGCTCGATCGATTGATATACATGCGGTAATTAGAGCGTGTTTTGTCATTCGCCACTGTTAATGAACATTCCGCGAAAGCGAACTATCAAAGACTTCACATTCATTAAATTACTAGCTCCAATATATATCCCTCTCTTAAATATTAGTAATGAGTCATCCTTTAAGTTGCTTCACTGACTTAAAAACAGGAAGGTAAGTTTTCTTAGCATGTGTTGGTCGAGCAACAAAATCACAGAACACCAGTAGTTAAATAAGCATTGGTCCTGAAAGTATGAAAATTCAAACAGTTAACGGGAGTCACCATTCTAGGAGTCTGGGCTAACAATGAAATATGATACAATAACCCAGCGAGGGAACCCTGCGATAAAGTGTGAGGCTAGTTGTCGACCCAAAAGACACAACCTTGATCATGGATTTTTTTTTCATAGTTACTCAAGTCGGTATATTTACTCTTCTACAAAGAACTTGCTGTTTCTCAGTTCCTACCCTGAAAACACTGCTCTGCAATTAAAATTTTTATGACGTTTTGGTTCTGAATATCAGTTCCTCCTAATATTGGGGCACTGATTCCAAATATGTGATCCATTTTCTTGTACCACGTCCAGCTTTTTAAAAAAAGTGAAAACAAGAATTTTATTTTCACCTATTAAAGCTATACATTTATAAACTTCTAAAAGTTCACTATTATGCCCAAGAATATGGTGTGCATAAAGAAGTATGCACATTTTACAAGTATTATCAACTTTAAATAGAAAAAATAACAGTGACCTAGGATTAGGATTTCATTACAGTGTGGATTCGGTACGTAGGCCACCATGCTGGGCTCATTGTTCCTGTATCCCTAAGTGGGGCAGCTCGGGAGGAAGGATGAGGTGGAGACAGAGGGTGGTTGACCCAAGGAGCCACGGCAGTACAGAGGGCAGGGAACCTACAGTTTACTTGGATAGAGACTTCCCCCGACAGGCCAGGACATCGGACACGTTCCCTTACAGCGGGATGGCAACAAGCCGAGCAGCAGAGCCCCAAAGGCCACATGCAGGTGATCTGAGCCCCAACGTTCCCTGGCTGGTGGTACCGAAATGGTCCCAGTAGATGAGCAGAGACCGGCAATCGACTTACCGGAGGAGGAAGTAGTTTATCTCAGAGCATATCATCCTGCCATGCACCGCCGAGACACCCGCCGACACTTCTACCCTGAAAGAGACCACCAGATAAGAAATGATGTGAAACGATACTGGAGATGAAATGGAGGGGCAGGAAATTCTGGGGATGTAATTAACCTACCCAGAATTTGCCTAAAGACTCGGGAAAATCCCCGTAAAAAACATGGGTCAGGTAGGTCGGCCAGGGGAATTGAACCCGGGCCTCCCAAATGCAGGCCACAGACAACAGTGACCTAACTAGGAAAAATTTTCTTGGTTTTACACTTCTTCCATGCGTATCAAGATTACGTTCCCTTTTCAGAGTCCAACAATAGTCATGTTAATAATTGATACCGAAATTAAGGTTTGCCATAAGTAAAGAATAATGATGGATGTCAAAGGAATGTTGGTTATTTGTGACAATACGTGCAAGGGCAGTTGAGGCGAATAACAGTTGTGGGGGGAAAGTTGTTATAACAAAAGCAATGTAGGAAACAGTGTCCTTAGCAGATTTCCAAAGGGGCTCACTTGACTTGTATGAATAGGGTATCCTTTGGATGATTCAGAATGGCATGACAAAACAGCCACAAAGAGATTTTTGGTTGAATGAAGAGGGCTTTCAGAACGTGAAAGTGACATATACACTCACACGCGCAGCTGTGGACAAGAGTCTTCGGCGTCGAGCCGATTAGAGCGGTCCTAGGCGTGAGGGCGAGTAGGGCAGTCCTCTTGTTCTGTCTTGGATATTTGTCGGTTCATATATACGTGAGGAACGAATAAAGTTTATCGAGTAATAAACATTCTGCCGTCAGTAACTCTAAACAGGAATATTGGTAACCCTTGGTAGGCAACTTCAAATTCGATGTTCTAAAAAAAAGAAGCAGTAAATAAATAAGTTGGAAACGGGCATTCCAGTGTCATTAAAATCTCCTTCTCACACACATCCACGCATACCCTGTGAGAAACCTCATTGTTTTACTCTGAGCTAAACAAAAGTGCTTCAAACTGTATTGTCAAGTGGAACATTGTTCGCCACATATATTGTTGCTTCAAATTGGCGTCCACAACGTGGAATTGTGTGACACCCATAAACATTTTTTTTGTATCATACTCCATCCACGATGGTACCTTCTTTCTATGTCTTTTAGGTACTGGTGGAAACGTTCACCGTGTTCTTTACTGTAAAACCCAAGACAGCAATCTGGAAAATAGTAATTGTGGCATGAAGGATGTGCAACTTCAAACTTATGCTACAACTTATCTCAAGTTCTCCAACATGGCGTTCTCTTTAGCATTGCAATCTTTCATTGGTTTCCAAAGGAGTTGTTTACAACATCTTTGTAGCTCTGCCAGACACTAGTTTCTATTTGGTTCATTTTATTTTCAAAATTGAGGCCACACATGAATTTTCTGATCTGTGGTGCTGTAACGACACCTCCTTTCAGCTTATCTAGAGTCATTCTGCTATTAATACTACAAACGTGCCAAAAACACTCACAACACAATGATGTTATACTTAAGCAATAGAAACTTCACATGCCCTACTGTGAGATTTTATGAAATACGTATTATATATTTTGTAAAAACCCTGACGTGATAGAAAAAAAACGGAATGCATTGTTGAACTCAGGGAAAAAATTCCGTTTAGGAACACTAGATCATTGAAAAACATTGTTTTTGCTGCAGAGCAGTGAATCTGCCTTAATGTTCCATCCTCGCCCTCAGGTCATCTTTTTATCACTTCCTCTGTCTTAGGAAGGTTGGACACCCACTAGGGTTTCGTACAGTGCAGTACTTCACAGAAAATGAAAAGGTCTCCGGCCACAAATTCTAAACCTACACTAGGATTAAGATTGGGTTTTTATTACGGAGGGGATTTGATACGTATGCCACCATGCTGAGCCCATTGTTCCTCTGCCCCCAAGTGGGGCATCCCCAGGAGGAAGGATGAGGTGAATGAGACAGAGGCCGACCGACCCAAGGAGCCACAGCAGTACAGAGGGGAGGGTCCCTATAATTTACTTGCATAGAGGCTTCCCCCTGACAGGTCAGGACAACGAACTCGCTCCCCTACAGTGGGACGGCAACGAGCCCAGCAGTTGAGCCCTAATGGTCCCAGGAAGGCGATCCAAGCCCCAAAGGTTCCTGGCTGGTGGTCCCGAAATGGCCCCAGCAGAGGAGCGGAGACCGGCAACCGGCCTACCGGAGGAGGAAGTAGTTTTCCTTAGAGTATGTCGTCCTGCGATGCACCGCCGAGACACTCGCCGACACTTCTAACTTGAAAGAGACCATCAGATGAATGACATGATAATGGAGATGAAATGGAGGGACAGGAAATTCGGGCGATGTAATTAACCTACCCAGCATTCCCCTAGCGACCCGGGAAACCCCTGAAAAACCCGCGGGTCAGGTAGGTCCGCCACGGGAATCGAACCCGGTCCTCCCGAATGCGGTCCTCAGAAGAAACCGCCTCAGTAATCCTGAACGGTAAACCCACACTAATCCTAATCCTTAAGATTAAACGAGTATCTCTATTTCTTCATTATTTGCACTTTATATTGTTTAACATTTACCTGTAGAACAGAAAGTAATGCATTCCACTAAATAGGTTCAGTGCTGAGATTTCAACATTTTGAACCTAGTGAACGAAAAAAAAGACAACAAAATGAAACAGTATAGTGTGGCCATCTCAGTTTTGCTGCCTATGTTAAAAAGGAAGATTCAGAAATAAATGTCATTATATAAAACAGTTTAAGACTGCAGTAACGTATATGTCTAGCAATTTTAAAATTTGCTTTACTGCTTAATGGAATCCCATGATGTAAAATAAAATATTTACACAGTAACCACAGTTCAATGGAATTAAAAGGAATTTTTACGGCACTCACGTCATCGGTAAGTACACATTTGGAATAGAAAAGAGAAACAATTAAGAATTTCAGAAAGGTATAATTGGAAAGTTTAAATGAAACAAGCGGTACCCAGAAATTGTTAACTAAAAACAAAAATACTTAATTTGTATAACGTAATGTGCTTTAAAGGGGGCAAAATTTTTATGTAGCAAGATTTTCCCAGTTATGTGAAAAATCACCCACAATGAAAAAACTTAAGGCAGTATTCCAAGGAAATTCTTCTTCTCTTTCTTCTTCTCTTGGTGTAGGACACAATCCGGTTTTCATTTATTGTCCTCTAATCCTTATGGCATTTTAGGCCTCGGGTGAGGGAACAACAATGTATCCAAGAGATTTGCGATCAGCCCATCCCCGGAATGACAGTGAGGAAATGAGAGTGAAGTGGATGGTGCAATAATGGAGTAATTGATAGAATGATGGTGGAGGAAACAGGAAGTTCAGAAGAAAGTCCACCCCAGCGGCTTTTGTCCACCACATATTCACTTTGCGGTCGCCTGGGATAGAACCTGAGCAGCCTAGGTGACAGTCTAACCGCTCGGCCGCGGGATGGCACCCAGAAAATTCAAGATACATATTTCGTAAGTACAGCTGTATTACATATATGACATTTAAATAAAAATCATTAGAGATATTTTTGAAATATTTCCCATTTAAACGTAGTTTTGAATTGGTAAATTTTCTCGAAAATCTTGTGTCGCACTCTTGGAAGATGTAGAACTTAAATGACAAGGTTCTTACTTAACCGATATGTCCTTTATAGCTAGGCTTTTTCACTAACACAGACAGACTGACAGACAGACACACACACGCACAAACATTTTTTTTTTCAGAATATATTTTCTACGTATTGAGTAACGGCGAAATCATCAAACATTTTAAGTAGTGCTTTGTAGAAGAATTACCATAGGTAATTTTCACGAGTGGTTTTGAAAATACAGGGAAGTTCAGAACCACGAGCTGCATTTGTAGGGACTATTTCACGATTTTTGAAAGCAGTAAAACAAATTATTTGATACCGTCCGATATGACTTAACGTTGGAGGACGTAAATTACAAAAAAAAAAAAAAAAAAAAAAAAAAAAAAAAAAAATTATTTGATTCCCTAAATCACATATATCTACATAAGCACATACAACACACACAGCATACAAACCTTTCAGTCATTTTGACATTTGAAAATCGCACTAACAGTCGACGACCCATGAGATGCACAATCCTTAGGCCTGTTCAAAAACATGCAAAATGTGTTTTTTGAATGTATTTATTTATAGTCGCTTTAACAACTGGGTCATATCGCAACTATTTTTTGTAATACAATGTATACATTAAATTGGTTACAGTTATTTAAACAAAAACATGATAAAAATATATAACAAATCAATATGACAAAGGTATTCAATACATATTGTGACTTTGTGGGTTCTTAGAATTAAAAGTCCGAGTTGCATATATACCAAATCCCTTTTATTTTCGTAGAAATACACTTACAGATCACAGCAGCAGTACGTTACGTACACAGTCTACATAGGTCGATGACTATGACAGTGACAGCTGATTACATCAGCTCTCGTTACAACAACACTTTACAGCTCTTACTTCTGGCGAGTCATCACCTCCTTAAATACCTCATTGATAATTCTAGATATTTCCGGAATAAACAAGAATACGAATATTCTATACAGCAATCAAGGTATCACTAGAATTTTCCAATTACCTCATTTATCTGTGTCGGTAAGTCTTGTCTCAGTGCTACACTATCCGACTGTCATCTTTATCTGCAGGCTCTTTGTGTACACAAACCGCGCTTATCTCTCGGCACTGAAACTTCCGTACTTTTCGCCGCGACAGTATAAATCATAAGGATAAAGCTGTGAATAGCAATCAGTTGAACATGAGTATTTAGACAATCATTTGTTGCACATTAGCTTATGTAAATATATTCTAAATTGGTATCCTTAGAATTAGATTATCGCATACACGCTTGTTACTTTTGAGGAATAGCAGTACGTGTTTGAATTTGGATGGCGTGTTCAGAATGGTGGATAAGTCTCCAGTGATGTGATGAAGCTGTTGCGACGCGTATTCTTTGCATTCTGCGAGGAGAAAGTTTACTGTGAGGCGGGTGTTGCAGACTTCACATTGCGGTGGCTAACCTTTACTAAGGAGGTGTGAGTAGGTTAACATTCTATGAGTATGCGGAGACGTGAGGTAATCACCTGCTCCTTCCTGATAAGAGAGTAACGTGTCTGAAGAGCTAGTGTCCATATGTTACTTTTCTGGAGGCGATTGATTCCAGATCTGTTTCCATTTTTCATTTTTTGGAGAAGCATTTTGTAATATCCTGATGAGGTACTGTTTGTTGTTATCTAAGTCTCTTAGTTGACTTGATTCCTTAGCAGCTTTGCCCCCTTCTTTATTTTCTTAATGCCGCAGTGTGAAGGGATTGTTACATAAGAGTAACAATTTTCTTTTTATTTAGAGAAATGAAATAAAGAATGTGGGTGTCTTGAAGTAGTTGAAGGTCAGTTGATCGGTCTTTGAATTCTCCAAGGTGGAAGACAATGCAACTCTTCTTTCTTTCTTCTACCTCCACGGATTAGGCTACAGCCTGCTCCGATCTCAGATCGATCCATCGTTTCCTAGGTCGTCCTATTGATCTTCGTCCTTTCGGTTTATATTCCATTATTTGTTTAGGGATTCTCTCTGGAGTCATTATTCCTAAATGTTGGCGCCAATTTTCTCTATATTTCATTAATTTTAATAAAACAGAATTTAAGTTTAATTCATTTCTTATGTCTTCATTTCTAAGTTGATCTTCTCTTGTACATCCCTTAAAAGATCTTAGGAAACGCATTTCTGCTGCTTGTATTTTACTAAAATCTTTGTTTCTTAATGTCCATGTCTCGCTTCCATATAGCAAGAAGGGAGTGCCATGACAGAATAAAATTTTAATTGAGTTTCTCTTCTTGTTTTGCCTTTTAGTGTTCTCTTAATTGTTCCAGTTACTGCTTGAAACTTACTTATTTTCTGATTTATATCTTGATCCATTTTATAACTTAGGTCGCATCCAAGATACTTAAAATGTGACACTTGTTCCATAATATTATTCTGAATTAGAGAAACTTTATTGGCATTATAGCAGGAATTTTATGCAAATTGTGCTGTTATCATGTGTGATGCTACGATAAAAAGATAGTTGTCGCTGTTGTGTATGATTTCATGAATCTGATTGGTCGACTTTAACACGGTTAATATAGGATGATGTTATATGAGGGAAATAACCAAAATAATCCGTAGTGATGAAAGAAAGTTATAAACATAAGTCAACATATTCTCACCTCTTTGTATTATAATTATCTGAACGTACATATGTATAAATGAACGTGTAGATGTTTTCTTATAACGAGTGAATGCGGTTGAAAATGAAAACTAGTCCTGCACTACTGACAAATATTTAAGTGGATAGTATAACCCATTTTCTCCTAAAACAACCGGATTTCTGACGGAATGTATGCAAATTGAGTTCTTGAAATGCAAAGTACACCGAAATGACACGGCCTCTATAGCAGCACTATGAAATGGAATGCTCTTGCTTGCATTCAAATTTAATTTCACAGTGTACAAAACATTTCGCGGTAATTTGTTTTCCATCTGCAAGCTTTGATTAAAATTCAGAAATATGCAGAGGACCCTCTGTTTTATTAATGCAGTGCCGCCACCATCGGTTGTCCGGGCTTTGATGACGTTTGTGACCCCATTATGAATTGTGTCCTAAATTAGTATCTTTTGTGAGTATGTGTGTTTGCTCCTCTACGGTGACAAAAAAAGAAGTATCTTCACTCCATTAACGAGTCCGTGTTTGCACCATGAATTTTTTTTCTCCCCCTCTCTTTGTTTGCAAATTTTAACTGTTTCCCCTATGGTAACAATTTTCTCCCAATTTAAATACGGTCAGTGAATTCGTTTTCCGGTTTGAAACTTTTTATATCTTCTCTGTCGATCGCCTTTGGTATGGGAAATATTGTGCTCGCCCCAATACAATGTGTTACATTTACATGACTTTAGCTGCCCATTTTTCAACAAACTATTCTTCTTAAAGTTTATTTTCCTATGTACTTTGCGCTAATTTATTAAGGATTTCAAAAATGATTTTATTAGATGCATATATCCTTAAGGCACAAGCAACAGCACTCGAATCCTTTAAGCGCTGTAATGTTTAAATGACCAGGCAAAGGAAAAAGGAATAATGAATTTTCAACCAACACATAAACTATTTGAACAATCGAAAATAATATACAATCTGCCTTTTAAAACAAACGCAAAATCACTCTATCATGTAACTAACAGTTCACCATTAAAAGTAAGCATAGGGTTGTTCTTGATAATATATCTGCATAAAATAAAACCTAATCTAATAAAGTCTAATCTAATTTTTGAAAGCTCCTCACATATATAATACAAGAAATAAAGGAAACTTAATACAAACAACTGTGAACACTTCTATTATGGCCTAAACAATTTAACCTCACATGTTATCAACGTATAAAATGCACTACCATTGGAATTGAAAAGCTGCAGGAGCAAAAAGGGTTTTAAAAGGAAACGTTAAAAATTTTTTAAGGTCTATTTTGATACCTAAACAAACTCTTACTCATTTATAGCTGGACTGATCAGCTGGCCTGGTTAAAAATTAATATGTGTTAATGTCTTACAGAAAATGTAGTGTTTTTCAGTGCTCTCTCCTTTTATTACCTCTTCAGTTATAGTGGAAATTCGTGTCTCGCTAGCGTTTGCCTCGGCAGTGTGGATTTCTGCCTCATGTTCAAGAGGTCCCGAGTTCGAAGCTCGGTTAGGGTGAGTTACCTGGATAAGGTTTTTACCAGGGCTTTGCCTTATCCTGATTGACGAATGTCGGGTACTTTAAGCTCCATGGACCCGGAATCATTTGAGCATCATTTCACCCATTTAATTCATCGCCCTAAATGACTTAACGTTGGAGGAGTAAATTACAAAAGAAAAAAAAAACATATGATTTATGCACGGTAATTAATTCCTTATAAGAATGTATTACAAATGGAGTTAAGGGCGGTTTGCTGGACATCATTTTATATATTTTATATTTTTTTTTCCAGTATGAGCTTTGGCTCTGGAAACATTTTCAACCATAAACAAAGAAATGAGTGAATGAATAAATAAACAAATAAACCAATAAATAACTAAATAAATAACCAAATAACTAAATAAATAATAAGTTACAAAACCTTTTTGGATTGGATTATACCAAGGAAGGGATTCAGCATTGTGACCAGACTAGATCTATTATGTCTATACCCCAAGCCGGTATCCCCGGAAGGAAGAATGGGGCGAAAGGAGACGGAGAGTGGCCGTCCCAAGGGGTCACGACAGTGCAGAGGACAGTGTCCCTACAATTAACCGGTTGGAAACTCCCCGGCAGGCGACTACAAGTGGTATCTCACCCACCGTGGATCTGAAACGACCCACTATGCCACCTCGGAGACCGGAGACCATGCTACCGTAGAAGAAAGTGTTTACAAGGAACATATCATCCTGCCATGCACCGCCGACACACCCGCCGACACTTCTACCCTGAAAGAAACCTCGATGAGATATGACGTAAAATGATAATGGAGATCAAATGGAGTGACGGGATATACCGGGAATGAAATTAACCTAACCAGCTTTCCCCTGACGAGCCAAGAAAATTCCTCAGGTACCAGCCAAGAGAATCGAACCCGAACTTTCCGAATGCTAACCATAGACGAAATCCCTTGAGCTATAATGCTGTTTTAAAAAACCTTTATAGCACATAAATTGAGTGATTTAACAGTATCTATTTCCTTTATAAAATATGTTTTTGTTATCTCTTACGATTTACAGGTTATAACAATTCATTCAGGAATTCACAGGCTTTTCATGTCATGTGAATGTTACACATCACATCTATTAAACCTTTATTCAATTGAGGTTTGAATATATCCTTCTGAAAAAAAGTGATTTTAGCCAGAAATACTTGCACATTTTTGAAATTATCTTATATATTTCTTGTGTAATAAGGTAAATGATTGGGTCAGTGAAATAGTTGCCAAACGCTTAAGATAGGCAGACAAATAGCGTATGTTATATTCGAAGTGGAGACCATTGTGGCACTATCAGTAATGACATTTTTTCATTTACCACATAAAAGTTTTTTACATGGCAACAATATAACGGTGTAAAACATTCCATATAATAAATTTTCTATATTCTACTATCTCCTAATGATGTGTAACACTTCCTTTAAAGTTTCACTTTTCAGTTACTATATACTTTTAAGACAAATCATATTATTAATATACGGCCGCGCCGTGGCTCAGTGGTTAGACCGCTTGGTGTTAAAAGTTGTACAATATTGGACAAAATAAGAAATGAGGATATTAGAAAGGAATTAGAAATCGAACCAATCCATGACAAAATATCAGAACGAAGGCAACAATGGCATGAACATATATTAGGAATGGAGGGTGGAAGTCATCCAAATGCAGTACTAAACTATAATCCAAAAGGAAGAAGAGACAGAGGACGACCCAGGAAACGCTGGAGAGATCTATGAAGCCGGAACGGGCGATATGCCCAAACCATGGAGTGAAGAAAAAGAAGAAATTTAACAAAGTATTAATTGAATGCAGAAATCACTTATTACGTAAATGCTGTCCCTACACATACGTACTATTAAAGTGTATAAAGTGTTAATTTCCTAATGCATATCAAATGTTTACAAGTTTGTTTTAATGATTAATTAGATACAGTACAAAGACAAGGCTATCATATACATGTCAGGGAAATGTCATGATATTTGTAAAATATTTCACGACCTATTGAATGTGGAATGCTCACAATATTATAAAGTATTTCCTGAAAAGGTTATCTCATATCAAAGATTCTATATTAATAGTTTCTGATATACACACCTTAACATGAACAGCCGCACACAAAAATGTGTATCATATATCCAACAGCAAAATAATTAAGGGTATGTTAAATATATATATATAACTTAACAAGGAGAAAGGGACTATTAACCTCACATAAAACACAATTGTTTGCGTTTCGTTTATGTTTCACCGTTATCTAACAAGTTACAGTATTTTATTATTCCATGACAACATTCACATTTGAGTAACATCTGATTTCCTTGAAACTTATTCAGCTATAACTGCTTAAAACATTCGGTTCTGCCTGGAGCTAATCAAGCTTTGTCAATGCAGCGGTGATAGGAATTTCAAGCTGTGCTATAACAATAACTAATTACTGATAAATTGGCTGACGATATTATAGTTAATTGATGGAAATTAATCATTTCTCCACACTAGCCGTATATAGGCTAAGATGTTTGATGGATAGAGTCAACATGAAAAATTCAATGCCATGGCCGGGATTTGAACCACGGATCTCCTGGTTTCCGTCCAGTCGCTCTGAAGGCACGTGTCAGGAAGGCACGTTGGCCATGGTAGCTCAAAGGTTAAGAGCGACTGGACGGAAACCAGGAGATCCGTGGTTCAAATCCCGACCATGGCTGACGATATATTTTAAGTAGGATTCCGCAATTGTTTTTACAAAATAACATATTTCGCATGAATGCCTGTCTTTCTGTTTATACCATTCATTTCGAAGTGTGACGTCTAGCCACCTAGTCAACACAAATCCCATTGTGCTTCTACAGAGCCGCGTGACTTCTTTGTCGAAGAAGTTGCCTGACGAGCAGGCGTTCAATATTGAATGTCGTGAAATTGTAAACGGGTGGAAATTGTCAGAGCATTGCGGTTCCCTTATGTGTATGTGAACATTTGAGAAATGAAGGGACATCTTAGCATTATTAAATAAGGATTAACCTGTTTGATTACTTATTTTATTTTGTGGCTTTTCTTGGAACGTTATTTGCTCTTTAAATATTAACGTGAACAATTCAGCTACTACTTTGAGTTTGTTCTTTTTTGCTTGATCAAGAGGGATAAGAGGTATATCGACTTTCCATTTGTTAAAAATATAAAACATGAAATCCAAACCAACAAGGAGATGTATTTGACCGGCGCTTTTTGACATATACAGTTTCTGAAGTAAGATCTTTTACTTATTTCATTTACTATTATGCAACAGTTATTCAGAATGAAAAGGACTTCACAGGTCATCACGTAAAAACTAAATATATACATTTTATGTCATGAACATATCTTATACATACTTTTATTTTTATAAAAATAAGGCACTTGAAAGCTTTATCAAATAAAGGGTAATTTGAGCTGGGAGGTTTTGTTGAAAATATTCGTGTTGCATTCTTGGGAGAGGCTACTGAATCCCAAGTTTATATTTTAACTTTTTCATTAATACATTGTAATGCAACCTTTTAGATTCTTTGTAGTTCCAGGTGACTACAAATTTTTTTGTTAAAATGGGAGTATCGAATTTTTTGAAGACATCATTATAATAGTACAGGTAAGCAAAACAAGAAGTAAAACAGCCCATTTAGCCTAGATTCTCGTACTATAAACTATTGGCCCCATTGGCTTAACTACGCAGTTGCGTGGCCCTTAAGCAGGAGTTATAACACCCTTAAGGGCACGTATTCTTGTCATATGGTAATATAACGACGGTGATAATAAGGCAGTTTGGAACGATGCTACCGTATATCAAACAGGGAGCAGGTGACACGATGAGGGGAAAGCGGATGACCAAAGCAGCCCTTAGTAAGGCACACCTGTTCGAACGTCACGTGATTGTAACAGCATGTCGCATTTCAAGTTGGCAATGTCACTGCAGTTAGACAAATCCTGATCGACATTAGTAATACAGCAGTAGGCTTTATGAGAAATGTTAGTAATAGGTATTATGTGTTGTACATGTCACGGTAACGTATCCAAGGTTTAACTTTATCCTTAATTACAACAAAGTAATAATCTTAACTATTAAAAATGTAATGTATTTGCTTTAGACAGCTTTATGTTATTAAGAACGTTTATTACTTACTATCTATCTCATGTACCTGATAGTACAGCAGACTTTTCACCCATAATAAAATATAGAGACATCGCCGGAAACGTAAGTTTTGAGACCCTTTGAATTTAGAAAAGGACATAAAAAGGTATTTTTAAGAAAAAAGTCCTCTGTGTACACGTGTATTTATATGGCGTATATATTTTCTGATTAAAGAGGTAAGGTTTATGTAAGAAATGGTATATAAAGCCTCTAAACCTATAATTTTAGCTTTCCGAAATTTACATATCTGTTTGTTGCATAACAAATTTGAATTACTCTTCTGAAAAAGAGTGTTATTTTGTTGTGTCACTTATCAGAGAAATTATGATAAAATTAACAATACAATATTATATTTTAACTCTAGGGTAGTCATAAAATAACTTCTTACAAATCGTCCATAGTTTATGTATCTCATCTAACTTAGATTAAAATTTTTTGTTTAAAATTTTATATTTTACACATGGAAATGTTGCGTCTAAAAATTGAAAAATTATGCTTAAATTCATATCATAATGAAACTTAGGAGAACTTTTAATTATCACTTGTGTGCCAAATTGCGTGCCATACCGTAAAAATTGTCAAGGACCTATTTATAGGACAAAAAGAGCTGAAAACATGAATGAGAAGACAGATATTAACATCTTGAATGTATAATTCACTTTAGAATCCACCAGGTTGGTATGCTGTAACATCAATTTTTTAAAAGGAAGCGTTATTATCACAAATAATACTTTATATGAAGAAAATGTTAAAAGTATTTATTTTATGAAAAGCCATTCTAAGATGTTTGATTAAAATAGCGCATATTTATGATACTTAAGTGACAAATAAGATATAGAACTTGAAGTGCATGAGAACAACCCTAATTCATTCTGAATTATAAGTATTTGAAAAGTCTGACAAGTGAAAGAAAATAATGTCTCAGAAAATGTTTAATGTGAGGGCATACCTTATTTATCATGAATATATTTTATCTGCTTTTGTGTAGTACGATTTTGTGTGTTTTTATCATTTAATAATTGTATAAAAGCCATTCAGAAAGAACAAGATCATGGGATTGTTCAAAATTAAACAGAATTTTCGTTTTTGTGCTTAGATCACACGGTAACTTAATGAGCAAAGAAAAAATAAAAATAAATTATATTTAATCTACAAAAAGTACAATATAACATCATAAGTAACATAATAAAATATAAATATCTTAGAATTCAATTTATGTTAAAATTTCTAATAAATTTTCTAAGTATATATTAGCAGTAGAACAAGCAAAAGCAAAGTTAAAAACTGGAAAAAGATAACAGATATCTTCAAAATGATTGGTTTATGTTAAAAATAACTTTTAAATGCACCTACAGTTTTTGTTCAGCAAACTGTTGTCTGGTTCTTATTTGTTTACAGCGAAGAGAACTTCGTAGATTTTTCACGAAATATTAACATACCATTTTATTAATAATCAATGCATACCAAAGAATATTGATATTTAATTATGAAACATTGAGCCATTTTTGAGAAAATCAAATGCAAAGGGAAATGCTCTATGAAAATGAAAAGAGAGATTAGTTTTTAAAATATTCATGTTATATTCTTGAAGTATGTTACGTTTTAATAGTATTTATCACAATGGAATTTTAAAGTTATGTTGTTCATATAAATAGAGACAGAAAATAGGACTAAATACATCTATGAATTTCTGATGAAATAGCAAAATTGACTTGAATTTCATACTTCTTCCTCTATCTAACATATGTATGTGGCAGAAGAGCAAAAAAGAAAACCTATTCCATGGATACTTGTCTAATTAATAATAATGGTTATGATGATGATGATTGTGATGGTGATAGCGCTGGGTATGCCTTGCTTGCTCCGCTCTCAGAATTTATCTTTCCACTGTCACACATTTTTGTGACCACGAGGCTCCTTTTTTTGTTAATCTTGAAGAATTCATTCTTGAAGTATTTTCATGAATTTAGCTTCGTAGGTTTGAGTTTATTAATTGTTATTAAACACCTTAAGATCCTCTAAAATTATGTTATTTGAGATGTGATATTTTAGTAGTGTCTGCAAATTTCAAAGCAACCTTATATTTATTTTATTTTCAACTTGAGAAGTTCTGTGATGTGTATTGAGTTTAAAAATTTAATGTGTGATTAACGACGAATAAAGCACTTAATTTTCTCGTTTAATGTATTACCTACATTATAATAAATGGGCATTTTAACTTTTGAGCCTTTAGATAGTAGTACGCCACTGCTCCGGTAGTTAAGTTACGGTACCCCTCCACTGCCCTCCCTCTTGAATTCGGCACTCGGCACTGTCATACTTGAATTAAGATACAGAATAGTCAGGTATTTTGGTGAAAGTGTAGCGTAACATAGGTAGGAAACTTGAAAGCATTTAACGTGAATGGAGAGACGAATGGAGCAAGCGAAATGAACAGGCAAAACAACTAATGAAACTGTTTAAAACAGAGAAAGGGAAGGAAGAAGCATGTTGAAACTGATCAAGAAGAGGGAAAGGAATTGGCTGGGGTGCTAGATGAGAAGAAACTGCTTGCTAAGGGGTTTGAGAAGTTAAAGTTAATGACTTGACGTGATCTCGCGATGTCTGTTATCCTGCTTGTATCTCAACTGTGATGCAATCCGAGAAATAGTTTACTTGGAAACCGCGGCAGAAGTTGCGAGTTAGTTACGAAGTAGTAAGGGAAGGATTTCAAGCAATTCGAACAAGTTGCGAGTCGATTCGAGAACAATCTGTTCCTCAGGCAGAGAGGGAGAAAGCGTCATAACACACGTAAGTACAGTCTAATCTCGTATTCTACTCGGATAGCAGCTGCCCGTCATCTTCGTCCAGAAAGTAACCCTTTCCGTCCGGATATTTTATACTTTTCACGCACAGAATAATTTAACAGTGAGCCCACTTTTCTTCGCACAGGATGTTCTAATTGGTTACAGTGGGGGGCGTCTAACTAGGTAACAGCTTCAACTCGTGAAGCTTGAGTTTCTCAAAACTTCATTTTTTGTATACAAGAACAAATGAGATTTTGTTTTTGTTGTGACAATATACAAGTACAGTGCGATCCATATAAACCTGAACCATTTCAATGGGCCATAACGTTTGCACCAATAATAGGACACACGTGCAAATTTAGTATAATACATAATTGGGAGATTACATTACACTATTTACATATCAGAGAAAATGCTGGAAGTGTCGTCCACCAGCATCTATACATGTTTGTACTCGTCTCACCATACTCTCTGAATGTTTACGGAGATGATATCGAATAGAGAGAAGGTTATTTCCAGCAAGAAGGAGTAATGTGCCATACACCTAATGACACAATGGAACTTGTAACCAGTTTCTTTGATAATCGAATAATCTCAAAATGTTTGTGGCCCCCAGGTCCCCTGACCTAACCCTATGGGATTTTTTCTTGTGGGAGTATCTAAAATATAGTGTACAAAATAGGTCACGGACAATTGATGTTCTCAAGGAATCCATTCAAACCGAAATAAGTAACATTGGCGAGGATACTCTGCGTAAAACTTCAGAGAATATGTGAGACGAGTGCAAACATGTATAGAGGCCGGTGGAGGACACTTCCAACATTTTCTCTGATATGTAAATAAAGTAATGTAATTTCCCAATTGTGTGTTATATTCTACCAAAGTTTTACGTGTGTCCTATTATTGGTTCAAACGTTATGGCTTATTGAAGTGGTTCAGATTTATATGAATCACACTATATATTTTATGCAGCCGATACTTTCAGACTACTTGCGCAAACATTCTTCGTTGCTGGTAGCTGCTCGCAAGCGAACGTATCAATGATGTATTGCAGTCTCTGGCTTTCGAAATAATGAGTATTAGAGTATGCTTTACAAAGTTATACAAATTTAAAACTAAATTAATAGGCATTTTTATTGAACCAATAATGACTTTAATAGTATATTGCGCAACGGGACCATAATGGTAGTATTGCGAGTATTGCTAAAATACGAGTATTATTATTAAACGAGCGAGTGAAGAGAAGCGAGGTAAATACTTATAAAAGCAGCGTTTTAATTACCAATATAGTCAAGTTTCATACGACTGTTTATGCTCCATCATAATCTAAATTAAAGGTGGCTACTTCTGGTTGGTCGAATACCAATACTTTAATGAACAAGTGTACTTTAGTGAGGCCCATATCGGTCGTATAAAAACTAAGTTAGGCATGGTCGAGCCTAAAAGTATTTAATGTAATAATAACAATAAGCAGAAGTATTTTGAATTATTCAAATGCATTTCGATAATTACTGAAACAAAAATTCAGAATATTAATATCTCCAAATCATATGATAATAATAATTATCCGGGACAAAAATGAATCGTTCCTATGTTATAAGTACATACCCTCGTATGTGTGCTTTGACTTACTATGTTTTCAATTTCTTCTCGGGAAGCAAGCCAGGTGAAAAGACGATTAGAAACCGACGTTTCGGGAGTGTGCATCTCTCCCATCATCAGGATATTTATTAAATGTTATAATCACAAATGAAATACTGGATATAACACAAATATAAATAAAGAAAAAAAACACTATCAAAATTCGCATTACTGAACAAAGGACTGTTTTCAGTAAATTAAATGCCAGTTCAGGAGATGGCGTGAGTATAGAAAATTAATTGTGTCAAAGAAACGTAACCCCTATATTGATCTTTGTTTCTTAAATCGACGAATTTCCATTTTTAAGATTGGTTTCCAATTGGAGCTGAACTGAAATCCAATATCACGGTTAAGCGTGCTCCTTTCAGAGGAAAAGGCCAGAGCCTCCTTAATTATCCACTCCCAGTAACTGTTGCATGTTGCCAAGATGGCCGTCTCCCAAAAATTGGCTCTATGGCCGTTATCAAAATCTAATCTAATCGTCTTTTCACCTGACTTTCTTCCCGAGAAGAAATTGAGCATATTTGTGTCCAGGAAACCTTTAGGTCTTATTTTACTATATTTTTTATCTTTCAGGATGTAGCTCCACTGAGAATGATACAGTAAAAGACGATGGTTTAATGTACTGCTTCTTTTGGAAATCACTGTTTAAATACGACTCTACTAGGATACCAGAAGGAGTCCAGTATGATAAGACGATTATTCATTTGTTTTTTGCTACACTTATAAGTCACTTTTAACATCTTATACAAAATCGGCGACTTTTTGTCTTTGGAGCAATTACGCAGGGCAATGATGTTATTTCGTTTATTATTGTGTTAGAATGCCTTTAAACTGGATTATATTGAAATGCCCATACGAATTCATACTCCCTTATGTACTTACAGACTTTAGGATTACTTGGAATAATCGTGATTAATAAAAGGTTCTTATTTTGATTCTGGTAAGTATATATTTCAAGGATAGCTGAAAGTCACACACAGAGGCAGGGCTATTTGTTTGTTTGTTACGTTGGTTTGTGTCAACAGAAACAAATATATCCTCTTTTGTTAAAGTTATTTCCTCTAGGCTTCAACCTTTAAATTTTTATTCCTATGATTGTTCTTCTAGATTATACAGAAACGTAGAATACTCACACTTTTATTATTAATTCACTAAAATCTCCATTTAAAAAACAACAACATATATTTTATAAATCGTGAGACAGACCGAGAAAGGCATAATACGTAGTGAAAGACAGTCGCAGCGAGGTACTTGCAGTAGATGCCCCACAGGCAGGCGGAAGAGCGCAGCCAGCACTAGGCACACACACCCCCCGGGGCACTTGCGCCCATATATGGCTAGATATACCACTGTCCAAGACAACCGCCTGAGACAAAAACAATTCTTTTATACTGCCCAGATAAAGCCGCACTAAGAGGCTAGGTGCTGGGCAGCAAACACCCCGCACTGGTAAACCTGGGCGACTCGCATCTTCTGCTGGTCTGCTGGTTCTGCAGTAGAGGCAAGTCAGAACCGGTGAGCTACTGCAAGCAAATATTACACAGCCTATTCTAGGCTTGAACCTACCACTGGCATTCGTACAGTCACAGTAAAGTAATACCTGCAAAGAGTGTTTAAAAGCGACACCGAACGAACATATAGAAGTAGATGGTCAGCTTCTATGTGACACATGATAGCTTTTACCGCCAATAGAGCCGCGTGGATTAGGCAGCGACAGAAACAACGACGCGTGCCTCACCATGTCGGAATTCACAGGTATAGTCACACGCCGTGCCACATGCTGTAGCTGTTTGTAAACATACCGGCATACTCCGCAGTAGCTTGCTACTATTAAGAATTTATTTCGCTTATGAAGCCGCAGTAAAGAAGCTATTGCTTCATGATTGCTTATGAGTGTTTAACGTGTTCCAAAAATCCGGTATAACAGTCCATGATGACAAATAAGCTGGTGGACATATGCAACTTATACCTTTTAGGGGGAAGTTAATGTTAGTGAGGTTGAGGAAGGAAGCATTAAATGATAAACAGAACAGAAAACATCAAAGAATTGTAGATAAATTAACCAAAACTAAATGGCTTATACAATGAGATGAGCATTTTTGTTACACGTGTTTGATAATACTAAATAAAGCATTTGTAACAGAAAATGAAGCCGTTTACTTTACAGTAGGTTGTTAAAAGTACTGTACGATTAAGATCATAACAACGTTGTCTGCATTTAATCAAATAAATATTATCATTGGTGTAACTATTTTTACAATTCATATTTTAATGAAACTAAATTAACCGTGCATTCGTTGAACTCCCTTCAGCTCTTCCATCCATCAAAACCATATCCGTCATTTCGGCGTTCGTATAGCGCTCTATATTGCTTGGATTTGCTATCTAAGTAGGCGCAAAATCCTCCTTGTTAGGACGGAATGTGTAGTTTTACACTGAAGAGCAACCTTGCAATGTCCGAGTTATTAGTCAACTTTTGCACAAATAACTGTTCTTTGCTTCATTACCTGAAAGGTAGGCTGGGGTCACTAATGAAGAGCAAGAGGTAATCGTTTTGCTTTTGTGGCCGGTGTGTCCCAATAACAACTTTTGAGGTTCGCACACCTGTGGTTTTTGCACTGCCTAATCACAAAATCATGCAATATTTAATGCTGCACAAAGTTATTCCAAACAGAACATCGATGCTGCGACACCGAGATTCGACTAGAAACGTTATAAACATCGCAATGGCTATAATCGTTCGGAGTCGTTTTGAAACAATCTGTATATTTTTATCTACCTGAAAGGTGTTTCAAATTTTAGGCAGTATAGTACTGCTCATAAAGGCAGAAAATTAATGCCAACAGAACTTAGGAAACACGTGGAGAAAGATTTTGTTAGTTACATAAGCGTCTCTTTAAAAATATACAACTTTTATGTACCATTTATAGCATTTTAATTTCTGTCCTTCAACAGGAAACCTTTAATTATTAGTTATTACAAAACTCTTTAGAAATGAATGCAGACAAACATTTGTACAATTATTTTCACCTTATTTCCTTATTCATAGCTTTGCACCTCGTTGTTAATTTTGCTCATTTAATTAAAAACAATGGAGTTACGATGTCAAAACACTGCTTCTATCTTCTCAAGAAAACAGCCTTAAGCAAACAAATAGTAGCAGCTACCTTACTGAAAATGAGAGGGGAACGCAAACATCATCGAGACGTACAACGGGACCGTATTACATTCCGCAAACAAAGAGTAATACCAATTTAAGTGAAACCTTTTTCAGGACGAGGAATATTGCAGACTTTAACCACGCATTTTTGGAAATTTTCTCTTTGTCTAAATATTTGGCGCCACCGAAACAATAAATTATGTGACATTTTATTTTGCTATACGTGTACTACCGTAATACCCTAAACTATTAGGAGTTTGTACTCATAGCAGTTTTTCCTATCTGAAGACAGCTATCGGATGACTCCAAACTATGTTCACCATCGCCTCATTCGCTCTTCATTTCACACATTTAGGATCGTTCATTTATAGCTGAGAAAATAAAATGATATACTGAAGGAATGCTAGGAATGAGATCTGATTTATTTTATTTTGCATATATATGCATAATTTAAATATGAATGAGATGTACAATTATCAGTACAGGAAAAGATGGCTTATATTTCTGATTAATAATAAAAAATAATAACCCATGGTGCGACAGCCCTTAGAGGGCCAAGGCCTACCAACCCGACTGCCGCCCTCACGCCCACTTACGCATGGCAGAAGTGGACGACCATCCAACCGATACGGGGAGGAGATATAGTGAGCATCTCGGCATCCCCCAGCCGGAATGTTGGTTTCTGTGACCAGGGCCGCCTACCTTGCGTAAGCTCCTCACTTTCCTTACGATGCTGAGTGGGCACCGGTCCTATACCCGGCACCTAAAATCCCCACCACATGGGTGGGATCGAACCCGGGTCGCTTGTCGTGGTCAGGGACCAAGGCATGCTGCCTTAGCCCGCTACGCCACGGCGCAGGAGTTATATTTCTGATCGCGTAAATAAATTTTTAAACATTGCGCAATTGTATATGAAAATATGCAAGCCTTGTTTTTTTTAGTCATTCTTAAGGTTTTCCTGCACCAGCACTTCTGTTTACGGAGCATAAGTAAAACTTTTTTCGCCCTTCAGTAGTTCACTAAATTGTGTAACTCTAGTTTAGTCTTTTCTTCTCATGCGTACAAAACTCGAGTTAATCTCAGAAGAGTACTAAACCTGACAAAACCCTCTTGGGAGGGGCATTCATGTTTCTCTTATATTTAAAAATACCCTCGACGAGATTCCCAACAGAACACGATATCTTCAGTCTGATAAGCGTTCTGATCAGTTCGAAAGTTAACCGCACTTAACCATTTCTCCCTCTTTCTCCCTTGATCTCGTTATTTTTAACAAACCAACCATACAGCTGTACTGATAAAGCACCCTGTCACAGGCACAATACTTGAACAGGTACGTTTCTAGTTTTATATTCCAAACAAACTCACCTGATATGTAATTAAAATTAAAGATTTTTTGAAAGCTGATATACACCTACCAACCTAGATCATTTGAAATATATTCTTAAAAATCTTATGTATTATCTATTAAGAATGGGTGGAAAATGTCATGATAATTTTTCTTGAATTTAAACAGAATATGTAAAGCACCAGTTGAAATATTGCGCAGTATATTTGGTATTCATCTTTAAATGTGAAGGACGTTACTTATAGAACATACATTTTTGGAGCTTAGAATACGCACCTGCTTATGTGCAACCCTAATCAACCGATCAACTTACCTTAGTGGCCTTTTAGCAATTAGGAAGTACTGTATATGCTTAGTTTTACTTCATTAGAAAACAATGTAACCTTTCAGAGTGTAGAATGTGTAATTAAGGCGTGAATAATGTATCTTGGTAAAGTTTTCTACTGCATACTACTAGGAGCAATAACACTGCAGGTGGAAATGAAGTCTCCGACCAGTACTAACAATGAACTTTGTACCTCCTCCACCATTACCAGGGCTCTCTTGGAATTCTCCATTTCCTGCTTCCTACATGGGTAGTAAATTTACAAAGTTATTTCATCGTTTCGTGAATCTAGTGACACTCTTGTGCTTACTAGAAGGAGTATCTAAATCACTGAGAATTGCTGGTCACAGTTACATGCTGAACTTGTTTTACTGTGGAATAAAGAACATCACATACCAAACAGCGTTTACCTCTCCATGGCGATATTTCAACATAAATATGTTTTAGATTTCTCGCATTCTATCCGAGGGTTTTAATGAACTTCCCCATTCCAAAGATGTTATTTAAATAACCATTTTCGTTAGTCTTGGTTCACTCAAAAATGACTTTTAATTAATTTTATTAAAATATTATATGCTTCAGATATGTAGCTGCTTAATAAATTAAGTTTATGAATACCTTTGTATAACTATGAAACTACAAAATATATAGAAAACTATATACAAGGGAAATATGTAGCTCATAAAATACATATTTATGAGTGGTAATTTTTCATAGCTTCAGCCATTTAGTACAAATTCCAAGTAAAGGATTATTTTTCATAACTTGAAAGATTACAGCACTTCTTAGTATTTTTTATTTCTACCACAGGAGTTTGTTACTATGAAAAAATGTGAGTGCTATTTCCTTGTGTGACTAATATCTACAGAATTTGAAATTACTGATAAGAAACTTAACGTGGATATAAGAAATAATAAACTGTAATAGGAACAAATATTTTTGAATGTGCCACAATATGCAAGTGTCAAATAAGATATTTTGAACCGAACTCAACTCATTATTTGTGTGTTAGTTTGCATTGATGTATGTACTTGCCAAGCCTCAAAAAGTCTGAGGCATCTCTATCTCTACACCAGCAGTGTTTTTGACGTAACAATATAGCAGATTCTACAATAGCTCTTCAGTAACAGAACATGCAATTTGTTACAGTGCTTTCCACAACTTCAAGTGAGATTCTGTAAATAAATTCAATGTATCTTGAAATTCTAATGCCTTTATCGAAATTGTACACAGTATTTCCAGCACTTCATTGTCAAGAGACAGGTTCTGTAAACAAGAATGGTCCAGAGCATACTCAAATGTAGAGGCAATGCTACAGAGTGATGAGTTTTGGGAAAACGAACAACACATGGCAACATGAGAATTAGTCCTCTTTGTAATTGCTTGTGTAACAAGGGAAATGTGAGTCATTGACACGGCTTAGGATGTAAAATAAGGTGATAAAACAATGTGAAAGGTAACATTCAGATGAAGCTCGCCATCCACTATCATGTCCCTACATGTAGCCTTTACAAATCTTCCTTAATGTTAATCCTTAAAGTGTGTGGAAATGGTATCATTATAGGATTTGTTATAGGCATAAGGATGAATAAAACAAATTGAAGTGTTTATTAGCGACATTCCACGACATTGACAGATATAATATTTGATATTTGTTTGTACAGTTTCCATTACAATGACTTTAACATTGCACATGCACTTGTCAAACACATGAAATTGCTGACCCAAGATTTACTCGCTGACTCAGGTCCCCTGGTCATAAGCCTTTAGTTTTCCTGAGCAGCTTGGTGTCATTTCTTCTTGAGCTTCGCTTCATTTATCTTAATCCACTTTTCTTTTAATCTATATAAGAATTCTCCTATACATCTATTTTTCTTTTCACTCATCTCTGTTAACATGCGTAACGCCACTACCTCTTTCCTCACGCTGTCCCATTTCTTATCCCATACTTTTCTCCTGCAATTTGTTAACTCTTTACGTTCTCTGGCCGCACAGTGGTTCAGTGGTTAGACCGCTTGGCTCTCACCAAGGCGGCCCGGATTCGAACCCAGGCGACCACAAAGTGAGATTTGTAGTGGACAACACGGCGCTGGCGCGGGTTTTCTCCGGGACCTCCGGTTTCCCCCGCCATCTCATTCTGTCGGTGCTCCATCTTCATCTCATGTATCATCAGTGTCACCACCTGCGGTGCCGTATGTAGTAAAAGCCGGCGTTAAACACTACACATTTCATTTTTTTCTTTATATTCTACTAGGTAATGAACAGTGCTCTCTTCATCTCCACAAAATTCACGTATCCCTACCTCATTACTTCTCAACCCTTTTAGATATATTATTCCTACTCTCATCTATGCTACGCCTTCTCTTCCAGTTTTGCCATATTGATCTATATATTTTTCCCTATCCCATTTTGCCTTTAATTACTTATAAACTTTTTAAGATTTATTTTCTTCTATACTTTACCATATCTCCTGACTATCTATGTCTTGATCTCTGGTTCTCATTTCTTTCCAAAAACCACTATAATATGTCTCCTCTGCTCTCCACAAATCTCCCATACCTATCGTCAATACTAATCTTCCCAATTCAGACCGCCAACTATTTGTATTCTTAATGACTTTCTGTTGCTTCATGCACAGATTAAACAATTCCCCTCTCTGCCCTATAATGCACTTATACCAGAATTTCAGTAGTATTTCAATTATTATTCCCCTCCTTTTTG
>CM060955.1:104203523-104318523 GCA_030765055.1 Mantis religiosa | reverse complement strand
AATGCGGGCTAGGACGAAACCGCCTGAACCATCCCGGTCGGTACGCCACATGAAAACGTATTTGAAAAAAAGAAGTATTATGAACATCTAAAAATGTATGTGATAAGTCTTTGCCTATCCCTTATTGTAATACACGATTATACAAAATTCATTTAGAATGAAGTGTCCTTTACAGCAATGATGCTAATGCAGAGGACACGATAATACATCCCATTGTTTTGTCTTACCTACCGTGAAGGAGCTTCTTTTATCTCAGCACGTTGTCGCCGTAAAATACGACCACCCGCAGTACACGACAGAGGAGGGGAGAAAGGAGAATATCACCGCAATCATAAACTACCATAACTGCTCTGCAGTCCAATCACAGACAATTCAAGATGGATGTTTTATTGTTGTGCACACGCGGTATATCTTAATATACAGAATTTTTGATAAAATCATTAAGATTTTTTTTTGAGAAAATAGAAAATAATGAAATAAAGATAAAGAAATAAGGATAAAGTAAACGTTTTGCATCCTTGAAAGGTTTTGAGTTAGTTTGGTGTTTATCTGATTTTCTGCTCTTTCATTATACTGTTCACATACACACATTCCAAAGGAGAGAAAGTGAGAGAGAGAGAGAGAGAGAGAGAGAGAGAGAGAGAGAGAGAGAGAGAGAGAGAGAGAGAGAGAGAGAGAGAGAGAGAGAGAGAGAGAGAGAGAGAGAGAGAGAGAGAGAGAGAGAGAGAGAGAGAGAGAGAGAGAGAGAGAGAGAGAGAGAGAGAGAGAGAGAAGGAAAAGGGAGGTTGGAAAAGGGAGGGAGGGAGGAAGAGATCTGTCTATCTGTTATACAGAACGGTTGGACGGAATGCAATATTTCTCTTGCTTACTAATAATACATATGAGAACTAGTGGGGAAATTTCCAGGAAGAGGTATCGCCAATGGTATCTAGAATTGAAAAAATAAGAAGGTAAGTGAAACAGAGAGGGTTTGTGAGAGATTGTAAGCAAGTAAGACGAAATAATAGATAATAGAAAGAAGAATATTTAAAAGCGTCAGGTGAAATTTAATAACTGTAATAGGGAAAAGGGAGAACTAAAAGTGAAAAATTTCACAAAAGTAAGGTTAACAAAGAAAACGGATGTGTAATGTGATAATAATAAAGGTTGCAATGGAAGGTAATCAATAGATAGAGAAAAAAAAAACTGGTTAATATAAAGAAAAAGGATGGAAATAAAAATAAACAACAGAAAGGAAGCATGTAAATGAATAGAAGGGCTACCCTAACGTATTCAATAGCTTATCACTGACAATAATAGACAAGATAAAAGCGATTTTATAATACTTGTATTCACAGTATATCAATTTCCCTATTGTAAATAGAACATATAAAAAATTAGGTTGCAGATATCTGGTTGAACCAACAGTTAAGCGATGGAATACCGCGGTTTCAGTTTGTCCTGACGGAAGCGCAGAGAAGAAAGGACACGAACCTGTCCATTAGAGTAATTAAAAGAAGTATATAGCACATGCGTTCCTCATGCATACCACTGAAAGTTTCAGTAGTATTGATTGAATCCAGGTGCACTGATATGACATATCACTCCGGGCCAGCGCACCAGATTAAACCATAAATGCTATGACCACATGACCCATCCCATTAGCGAGTGACCGCTAGGTGGTTGCTTGGAGCGCTCGTTATTTTACCAGCAGATATGACATAATCTATCATCTATGTGTGTATGCGCGTGCGTGTTCATTTTAGATTCATACTCTTCTGCACTACTGGGATGGATCACAGCCCCTAACAGAATAGGGAATGAAAAGTGTTTGGCGAGAGACACTCTTGAGAAGTCTCAGCACGAATGGGCCTGTGACTAGTTTCTCTACTAGGTCCTTGCAGTAATTAAGGAAGTATTCCAACAAAATCTAGTAATAAGATTTCAGTTTATCCGCCACTATAAGAAAAACTACATCATTACGCGATACTCTGTTACTGAAAAGTAGGCCTTTTACTGTTAGACATGAATAATTTCTGCTACGAGTCGAATTATCAATAGTGTCAATATAGCAAGTCAAGCAGAATAACCTTAAAATTAGCGAGACAAAAACACATCGTTATTCAGGAATGCCTACTATAATATCGTGTCAAAGACTTTATATTATGATCTCTTTGATTCGATTACCTCGTAGATGACTTAGTCTGATGTTCAATTTTTCTTTAGTTATTTGAAAAACAAGAAACAAACATACATCTGCAATTACAGGAATGTTTTTTATTATTCTGCTTGAATTGCATAATTAATATTAGCATAATATTAACATAATATTAACGATTTTTTTAGGTGACACACAAACTTACGTATGGGATTAGCGAGGTTTGATGTTATGATGTTCTTGAAATTTAAGCCTTGGTTTTAAATTGTTTTCACTCATAAATAAACATCAACTTACCTTCGTAAGTTCCATAAATAACTATTTAAGGTTTTCTGAATATCAGGAAGCATTTATACAAAAGGCTTATGTTTACATCTGTGTGTATGTAAGCATAAAAATAAAATTCTTAAAATTTATTAAATACCAAACTCCCTTTATATTTAAGTTTAGCCTCTTCAAAAGATAAGATATGAAGTTTGAAAGCAAAAAATCCCCAACTGAAAATTCTGCGTGAAGGTATTCACGAAAATTTTGATTTTCTCAGACACGTATTAATTTTTTAATTTAATTACCGAATGTTTAATATATTCTTCTTGAAAAATTAAATGTACGTCTTGAAGTTTTCCAGAATATACTCTCAAATGCCCTTCATTCTGAATGACTTTTGTATAACTGATGAAGTCGTAAGACAAAACCTTACACAAAAAAGCTTAAATCAATCCAATTTTTTCGGAGTTAATAGATTTTGAGATATTACATTTTAGGTTACGCTTTACAAATACTGACACTTGTTCGCCATATAAGGATAAAGGAATTTCAAAGCATCACACAGCGACCAGCTCTGAAGTATTTGATTTTTTTTAACCTTACTGTGTGCCCTATTTCCATTCTACCTACAAAGAAATATGTGATGAGGTCATTTCTGTAAGTGCTTATTTCCATTTACATAAAATAGAGAGGTTTGAAGAACAGATGTTCAAGAATGGGTAGCGAAAGTCATGTAAATGAAACATTACATATTTTTCCTGAACAGAAACAGACTATGTAAAGCAGCAGTTGAAATTTTGAGCAATGTACGAGTCTCAAAATATGAAAATTATTACTTATAGTACATACATTTCCCCCAAAAGTTCAATGGTGAGAATTGACCTTAGGTATTCTGAGCACCTTAAAGTAGATTTGATTAGAATGTCGGATTGATAAATTGGCATGCTGAGTATAATGCATAATATCGTGAAATTTTATGAATAAGCTATTAAGGTTTCTTTGATATAATTGTAAAAATAGAAAAAAAAAACACAAGGAACGGCGAAATTTACTTCAGAAAGAAAACTGGATTTTAGATTTGAGTTTTCTAACACTTCATGAAATATTTAATGTCCTATGGATAAGTTTTTCTGAATGCATAATTTCATGGAAGGTCTTTGTATGTTCTGATTCCTGATTTTTGTTTTCCTTCGCCGAAGTTCGTCTTTACGATACATATTTGAACATCGCTTCTTAATTATTTATTTAAATATATACTCATATAGGTTTAGTTATTTCTGTTAGAAATTACTAACAGATCAATATGCATTGAATATTTCCATGTGCGTAAACGTCACTTTTTATTCATTGCTATAAAGTATACGGCATGTATAGATTTATAATGGGTATATGAAATGTGAAAATATATTTCATTAGACTTTTCCCAAATAGTGATATGAGCTTCAGTTTAGTCTCAAATCAACTTTTCTCCAAGTTTACGAATATTTAAAAACAAGATTTTGTTCAAGGAACGGGAAATACCAAACTATTTTACTTCCTCATTTTTTAAAATGGATCTGAAGTTTCCTTGCTGGAGTGATGATTTTACATCCTCTTTTCGTTCAAACGTTGCAGATACTTAACTCAAATATTTGATCAGTACTGTTGGGGAAGATTCTCTCTACGCTAGTTGATGGGAAGTTCAAAGTCCGCGGCAGACTTCTTGCCCACTCCAAGTTTGTCTTGAAGTACAGACGTTAAGACTTTCTCCTTGCCAACGGAGATATTTTCAAATATTAGGCTTCCTACGTGAATCACTAGACTAATTTCATCAAGCTTTGAGCTCAAAGACACAACATAGTAGTTAGTAGGTTCAGTTTGAAAACATGTAATGTTGAAACAAAACTCTGAGGTGTAATGATCATAAGGGTTTTCCTAATATGCAATAGGAACTTATAAATCTACAAAGAAATGATTAATAGCAGGCAGTACCAGTTATTAAGGGTACCTTACTTATAGTAATTCTACCTCTTACCAATAGAACTGAAAAAATCTTGAATTTTATCTAATTACTGTGATTATCACTTATTTTACTTTATTTTTATCAAATTTATACACAACGAAATCTAGGGGTATTAACAAAAGAAAAAAGGAAAAAGGAGACCGTTATTTTAGAAGATTTCATGAATGAAAACGCCCCAGAAACAATCAAGGTCAAGTTCCACAGCTTAAAAATGACAGCACTTTGCTTTGCATTACTAAATTGTGAAAGTTATTATATTCAGAACAAAGTCATGTCATTTATTGCACGATAGTCCATAATTTACTGGAAAACTTACTTTAATCGATTAAGTTCACTGTAAAATATATTTCTACGCAATTGTTGAAAGGTAGTAAATTATTTTTCACACTGAATATTAGTGATTGTTTTAATTTTATGTTTTACGGGGAACTAAGTAGCCAAATTGCAGACGATAGGATTGTTTTAACCCATTCTCTCAGTAATGCAAGACATTTTGGTAGTTATATTTTATTAGCTGTAATTAATACTTCACCACAAAATGAAGTACGTCTAGTAGTGTTAACTGAAATAACTAAAGATGACATGGCAGCTTGTGCCGAAAGGGTAATACCAGGTGGGTCAGCCGCGCCTTATTCTTTTGCAAGGTAGTCCACCCATCAGATGACATGTGAGCCTTACTCCAGTTTTGCGCTTACTAAACTGTATTGCTTGATGTTCTTCGAAAGAAGAATGGGCAAATTTAGAGGAATAGTGGTTTAAGGGACTAAACGTACTACTCGCTAAAGTACACCTCAAAAGCATATGCCTCCTTTACTGAGAGCAAATTCCGGTTACCAGGCGATTTTACAAACTTTTTATTAGAGTATACATAGCAAAGTAATGCAGCAAACAGCTCGGAAAAAATGGACCTGACATATGCGTACACTGACAACGTCAGCTAAAAAGAAAATGGCGGATTCTTGTACTTGGAGCAGGGGTTGGCTGCCAAAAATAGGGAAAAAATTAGAGACCATTTTTGCTTAAACTACGTCTCGTACAACTCAATTAACATTCATAAGTGCTTTTTACATTTATGCAATAATATTAAAACACCCAGCAAATGATTAAAAGTGTCTTAAAATGCTAAATCAAGCATGAGAACTCGCGAGGTGTCAAAGGTATAGCGCTAGGCATTGAAGTCATACTACTGAACCCAAAAAGTGCTATCAGGCAAGTCTCTAAATAGCTCAATGGAATTATAACCTCTATGGTGCCTTAACACCCAATGACACATGTTCGAGTATCAGCATTGTAAATACTCCTTTTTTATGTTCATCAAAATTTGGAAACCGACTTCACAATAATTTAATTATAAAGTTCCTGAGGGAGTGCATTGCCCAAGAAGGTCATCAGTTCGAGCACTTGGTTTATAGCCCTACCTCCGTAGGGTAGCATGTCTGCCTCACGTTCAAGAGGTCCCGAGTTCAAATCTCGGTCAGGATGAGTCACCTGAATAAGGTTTTTTCCGGGGGTTTCCCTTATCCTTCAAGACGAATGTCGGGTAACTCTAAGCTCTATAGACTCTGGACTCATTTTACCCAATTCATTAACCGTCCAATATGACTTAATCATGACTTAAAAAACTTCGTTAGAGGAGTCGTGTTCCAGGTATAGAAAAAAGGTCATTCCAACGAGACAAAACATAGCAATCTGAAACGAAGCTTTTAGTAGCACAATAATTCTATGTCTGATACTATAATTTCCATATTTTCAAATATGTATAATGATCCTTATTTCAATTTCACCTACCTATAGATGCTTTTGAATAACTATCTACTTGTTTACCAATAAAGAAACATAACAAATTCCATAAAACATAAATAAAACAATTAAAATGAAAATAATAACAATTGCAAATTGTATTACATAGTAAAAGGTATTGGTATACTTACGCAGAAGATTCGAACCACGATCACAGTAAACAGATGGCATCGCAGTTCTGTGCTCGTTCCAAATGAGCTACGTAATAACGTGTGAGGTAAACATTCCGTCTAACATATAGGTATTATTCTCTGGTTCCAATGAATATTTGCAGACGTGCAAACGTCAGCTGTCTAATTACGAATATATTACAGGCGATGCGATAACATCTATATTATTACTAATTTCATTGATTGTTCAACATCCATGTTAAATACGCGGGTAGAATCTCGTAATGGGGTCGATGTTTTCATGTTGGAGTAAAAAATGCGGTTTGCATAAAACTCGAGAATAAGGGGCAGCTGACTCACCTGGTATTTAAATGACGCATGAATGAAAACGTAAGTAAACATTAACAAATCATGTGTAGTAAATGTTCAAATCGTAAAGTTCAACCATAAAATATAATTATATTGCATGTGTTCTTTGATATATGCATATCAATAATTGGAGGATTAAGCTTAAATAAGTACTGTGGTAAAATTCAAGCACACTAGTGCAGGAGTTTCGAGCTCTCCGCTTAGTAGAAAGAGCAGGAAGATGATAAAATGACTATCGTCAGAACTATTCAACATAAACATCTGAAATATCTTCGGCTTCCTCAAGTAACTGCCTATGGAATTTCCAGAGTTTTCAAAGGAAACTCTGCTAGATATGAGGGTAAAGTGCTTACGTTGTCTTCAGTGTAGGTATAGCAGAGTTATGTATACATTATACTCAAACCTTAGCCTAGTACTAGATGAAAAATGTTACATATGGCCCTTCTCAATAGACGTTGAAGCCTGCACAATTGCCCAGAATGAAGAAATTCATTCAGACTGAAAAGGATTCAAGGTGATGTGCCTTTTATTAGTTACATAAGTATCTTCAAAATATTTAAGTTTCATAAAAATATATGTAAGTTAATATATTCTGCATAAAGCAAATTTATAGTTGGAATATTTTTTTGAAATTTTCACGTAGTATTCCTGATAGAAGCTGAAATTAAACATTAAATTTGAAATTTTCTGACATTTTGTTATTCAGTTTTAAGGATACCTATGTGCCCGCCTCGGTAGCGTGGTGGTAGCGTATCTGCCTCATGTTCAATAGGTCCCGAGTTCGAATTTCGGTCAGGGTGGGTTACCTGGATAATTTGTTTTCAGGGTTTTCCCTTATCCTGAAAGACGAATGTCGGGTAACTCTAAGCTCCATGGACTCCGGGCTCATTTGAGCATCATTTCACCCATTCCCTATTCATCGTCCGATATGACGATATGACTTAACGTTGGTGGACGTAAATTACCAAAAAAAAAAAAAAAAAAAAAAAAAAAAAAAGAAGAGATACCTATGACTAAAAATTTGAAATTCTTAACTAATTACACTACCTTTTTAATATTTGTAACACAGATGTAACTTAGTTCAAATATGATACAGCCCAAATTTTGTTAATTTCATTTTGATAGTTTAGAAAATATCGTAAAATTTATTTATTTTTGGTTACGTCACTTAAAAAGTCCCTTGCGACAAAATAACTTAACTTTTGGTATAATATTTTAACAACAGGTTCCCAATATATCCATAGTTTTGTATCTTCCCTAGGTTTCTCTGTGTATCAATGAATTTAGGCTCCAGAAATATTTAAAGCTATGAATATTACTTTTTGCCCAAAAGTTGAAATGTTTGTATTTTGAAGTAAAGAAAGTGTGCTTAAAATGCGTCTCACAGTAAAACTCAGAGCAATATCTATTCACTGTGTTTCTATGAATGCGTGTAGCAAGTTTCATTAGTCTAACAATAAAACTGTGACGCAAGGAACATTGTAAATGATGAAAAATGGTGAAATTTTCAATAGCGAGAAAAGAGGAATAAAGAATTAGAATTCATATATAACACTAGCATTCACGTAACTTTCAAATTAGATTATAGTACTTAAAATGATTTGCTGATGCTACCTAAGCATTCTTTGGATTCAGGAAGGCTTACAGTATTTTATAGACTAAAAAGACCAAAAGGTGGTGTTTTTGAAAATGTTCATGCAATTTTAGTCATACTTGTTCTTAAAGGCCAAAATAAAAGAGACGAGGATATTGGAAAGAAATTAACAAATTGTATTTCCAATGAAGCATATAGGTCAAAATCTTAAGAAGAGTGTAATACTCCCCTGCTTAGTTAAGCGGAAGATATAAATCAAACGTCAAGAAGGAAAGAATAGCAGATATTTAAGACACGAAACTCCTTCCACCAAGAAATGGAGGTTCAATAACTGCCAACCAAGCGTCTTTAGAAAACAAACAAAATAAACCCTTCTAGAGGGGTAAGACACGATGGACGAATAAGAAAGTGAAATGCAAACCAAACAATGAAAGTATATAAAACGCTCTTCTTCGTCCAACTGTTGAGCTTCTGTCAACAAGAGATCACTTTAGAGAAATTATAGCGAGTTCTAACGCTCTCACTTGGTCTCTGCCCTGCGCTGTACCAGGAGTGTGCAAAAAGATAACACTTGAAAGTTGAGAATTAGTTATGCATCATCTCACAGACAGCGAATAAATAAACATGGCCTCACGAGAATTTTCATTGCCTCTTTGTATCTGAGTTTTTCTTATAGAACTTGGTGAGTATACGAAAGGGTAAGAGTAAAAGAAGAAACTGGGAAGTAGTTAGAAGTAGCTGTGCAAGTGTACAGTTTAATCAGAGTCGAGCTAAGTTCAGTTCAACAAAGCCTTTCATCGTGTCATCTATTCTCTTGATTTATACCAGCTGGATACTTCAGTTTCTTCCGCATGCAAATTATTTTCTGTTCCTATCCCTGCTACTGTAGTATTTCTGATATCAAATCATTTAAAAGCAACTTAGATGCTAATAAAATGTCGAATCAGGCAGGGTCTCACGTGAGTGATGTGCACATGCGCACGTTTATAGTAAACAGATAACCGATAACCGGGCACGTTATACGCGGGATGTTAAATAAAGAATGATCACACTTTTTTGTCAACGTACCTTTACTCATCCTCATAATTTTGATGGTCCTTCTGAAAATAGTCTCCCCTGAATGTGATGCGCTTGTCCCAGCGTTTCTGACAGTCTTCAAAAACATGCTGGAAACACTTTTTTGAGACATCCTTCAAAATCGCCTCCGCAGCCTTCACCGCTGCTTCTGATGATGGATAATGCCTCCCACGAAGGCGTTTCTTCAAGTTAGGGAATACAAAAAAAAGTAACATGCGTCTAAATCCGGACTATTGGGAGGGTGAGGGATGCATTTCACGCTGAATTTTGCAAAATATTCAGCAACAACATTGGCAATATGCGACCCCGCATTATCATGGTGCAGCATCCAGCCGTCTTAACGGAAATGTGGCACGCAATGAAATGCTCAGTATTTCAGAAATTGCTTTTACGGTAATTCGTCGATCCTCTCTCACAATGGCAGCAGCAGTGTTGATATTTTCTTCCGTAAGAGCAGTAACTGGAGCACCGGTCCACCTTCCTTTGAAATTGATTGTCTCCCCTCTTTAAACATTTTGAAACACCTTTGAACTGTGCTGTAGGGAAGAGCAGACTCTCCACAGGCCTCCTGTAACACTGTATAGGGCTCAACTGAAGATTTGCTGAGACGAAAGTAGACTTTCAAAGCAGCATATTGTTCCTCGCGTTTTACCTCCATTGCATAGCACCGATTTGAACCACGGATCTTCTGGTCTCCGTCCAGCCACTCTAAACCACGGAGATACTATGGCTAACATGCCAACATGCCAACCTGACATTAAATTCTCCAACTGACTCGTGTTTTTCCTGGTAAACCACTAGGAGTTCTCATAAACACATGAGATAACTACCTTAATGGCGACTTACTATGCTGTAAGTACTTTAAGGCCTGGGCTTTATAGTTCGGTCCACTATTAGGTACAATTTATGAAAATTAATTGTTCTTTCACACTAGCCGTATCTAGGATGCACACGGAGCGATTGGACGGAGACCAGAAGATCCGTGGTTCAAATACCGGCTATGGAATTGAATTATTCAGTCTGGCTCTTCCCTTTCAAAAATGAAGAAGATACACCAAAAACTGCTTCCAAATCAGACACCCTGTTGGGATATGCTAGGCGCCGAAGATATATGCACAAACCTTTCACTCCTGAAATAGTAAATGTACTATCAGTACAACACAACCTAATATATATCCGTACGAACGATGTAAACTGTTTATTCAAATTTACCTCTAGCAGAATATCGTTCTTGTTACAAACCTGGGCGGTATATGTAAAGCCTCTACTAGCCACCGTAGAACCATTTTATCAAAACGAAAATATAGTCGGCATTCTTCATCTGTAAATTGATTTAAATCTAGTCTTCCAATTACCACACCTCCTTCGGGGATATTTCTTTGTCTGTTAATATTATGAATTATCATATCTTGCAATAACTTATCTATGCCACCGAAAGCTGCGATATCAAGTAATTGCTCCATCTTCTTTTCTCATTAACGTACCGTATCCAATTACTCGTGCAAAAGCTCTTCGGCAACATACGCTACAATGTATACCGTATTCAAGCTACATGACAATAGTCGATACCGTGTCAGAAAACACGCTGAGGCAAAACCTCTATTATCGCTAGTTCCCTTTCCGGTACTTTACTCTGGATGTAAACCGCAACATATTTTTCAAGATTCTTCTTATTGGATGATGGAGAAATGATAACTTGCTTCAGGACAAACAAAATATATATTTGTACGCAATTTGTCCTCAAACACACGAAGATCCCTGCCCCCAAATCATGGGCATTGTGACATAGTTAAACTTTCATAGATTCTTCATTTTTCTTTGCGAGTAGCGATGTAGTGAAGAACGACAAGTAATAGTCTTTGAAGTTGGGTTATATTACCATGGCAGCTACTTGTATTGACGGGAAGTTGGTTGAAATATGACCGGTAGCATTTGGCAGGCTGAGGAACAGCCCAAGGTGGGTTAAGACGTGTACCTACTCTGGATAGAGCTTAACCATGTAGTGAGGGGATGTGGATGTTGCAGGGTGTTGGGTGATGATTAGGTAGGGGGAAGTAAGGAGGTACCATGTTGCTCCTCAACGGCTGCGGACTCGGGTGCAACAGCCCTCGTGCACCGCTGGTGGATTAGTTAATAAACTAGGAAAAGCAGAAATTTAGTTATCCAGGCAAAAATCTTGGGTAATTGTAATTTTGTTTAGGCTGGAAGAAATATGAGTTCAGTATTTCACACTAAAGTAATTAATTTCACTGATGCGTTTTTAAATAATCTGTTATCCATGCGGTTAAACCTTTTTATTTAAGAAATGTCTATACGTTTATTGAAGGGCTTATATCCTTAAGGTATAAACACGTACAAACATTACGTTGTGCTTGACTTACTAGTGTCGACCATAAATCCTCCCTCTAAACTCTCGCAGTAGTAACACTCAACGTACGCCACAATGTCTTCACAACCTCACCCGTAGAACACCTGCTAATCGGCACTATACTTCGCATCAACAAAAGCTCACAATCTCACTCACTGATTGTCATCAGTATGCTCGCCACCATATAGTTGTAGCTTTAAGAGGGATCGCGAGAGGTAGGGCAGTAATATCCAGTTAAAGCTTATTGTCCCAGGCAGAGATCTTGGAGTTAACGCCAACCCCTTATCTCTCCAACTAATCAGTCGGCTGGTGCTGAAGGACACGCTTGCTCTCTAACCTGCTCTAGTATAACTCTGTTACAGTATATTTATTAAGCTATATATTAACTTCAAGTTGTATAAATAACTTATTCTATTATGTGTTTCAAATGGAATGATGTTTGTCCTTGAGCACTGCTAGACGAGCAACCAATCGGAGTCGTGCGGTGTTGTATTGCATTCCCCCTATGTGCTGTGTGACGAGCACCAAAATAATCAATCTCTAATAAATACTATTCGCGCTAGACAGAAATTCAGACTTTGCAAGTGTAAGGACAGAGTAATGTATTTAACATAACCGTAAAAACCCCATAACTGTAACTCAAATAGTTTTCCTAATACAAATAAATAAGGCACTATTAATGCATTGTGACGTAAGTACTGTAACGAATATCATTATTGGTTGGCATGTATGCGTGTACTATACGTATATTTGAAATTACTCAGAAGTGGAACGTAAATATTTGACCTGACATGATAAAAGACACTCTTTGAATAAGCCAAGGTGTTTGTTAAATTCGTTGAGAGGAAACAATACGCTTCCTGCTGGCCTGGCAGAACGACTCTGGTCACATTATATCTCTGTTTATGAATGGTTCGTAATCTCTATTTACTCCAGAGAGTTCAAAGCAGTGTTATTCAGTTACTCTTCAATTTAAAAACAAACAAAAAGTGTATCAGCTGCATCAATGAGACACAGTGCAACTTCCCACTTACTACTGTCAGAACAATCCAATTGAGTTAATGTGGGCTCAAATTATGTTGCAAACAGAAATGATACTTCTAAACTGCCTGACGTTGAACGACTTATTCACGAAGAAATTGACAAGGAACACAACAAGACTGGGAAATCTGCATGAGATATGCAGACGACTTTTGGAAATAAATAGCACGTAACGAGATTTTGGAGCCTATGATCACAAATTTGCAGTACTCAGACCATGAAGACCAATGGCGAATTATCTCTTAACGTAAGTAGCATTCACAGCTACATGGATGCACCAATGGCATTCGTAGGATTAGAAAAACAAGTAATTCATAAACTGCAATTAATTTTAAACTAAATATTTAAACCATGTGCGTAATATACGAATATACATGTAGCAATTGTGACTTAAACAACTGCATTATTATAAAACTTTGGAAAATTCAGTTTGCATTCCCTTACGTCTAGGGAAGACCCGCCAAGAAGACCCGCAAGTATGTGAGAGAGAGGGAAATATAGAAAAAGAATGGGAGTAACGAGGTGGCAACGCTGAATGCGCTAACGTATCTAATTTGCTACAAGCGAGAACTCTTCCCATTTAAAACACACAATGTTTAAAGTTGACTCATCATGTGGATGACACATTATGGTTAATTAATGCATAGTCTATAGTTGGAATTCAAGTCACGCATTGCGTGCGCGGTTACCATTATAACGTGTGCATTTGCTAAATAATGACAGAATCTGTAGGTAACCCTGAGTTCAAGCACTGCAACAGTAACCTTGAAAGAAAAATAACAGAAAATATATTACTGTAGAAACCGTGTTTTAGTAATATAAATTTGTTTAAACTAACATGAAAGTTGTATAGAAAGACAGTTTGCAGATTGAAATAAAAATTCAATTATCTAAAATATTTAGTATGTTTTATTGTACCTACAAGATTATACTTTTAAACCACAGCTGGTACTTAAATATTACACTACTAAGTGAGAAAGAAACAAGAAGTAGAATAAAGAGGAAATATTAGTAAGAGATAGACTTAAGTCATAAATGTTTTCAATCTTTAAAATCCTCAACCTCATCTGTCTGTCTCAAAGGTGATACATTTCCCTAAATGACACTTACGGAGTTCTCTCTGCAAAGTGGTGTGAGAGAATGTTGGCTGACCTGCATGTTGAACACATTTGTGAGTTATGTAATGGAATCCCTGTCCGCAGATTAATCTCGTGCCAGGGACTGAGATAAGTTCGTCAATATTTCCATGGTTTAGGATACATCCATCTGTTTCGTGATACAGCTGATTTCAAATGCATTGCTAGTGCCTACTGATAAAATATCTGTGTACTTCTATCTACATTATGTATTGTTTCTCATGTATATATGATATGTGTTTAATTACTTGTTGGGCATAGTTTGCACCTACATGGGAATAAATTACTATATAGATGATTATTGTTTTGTATAATTTCAGAAAAGAAAAGGGCATTACGTATGTATGTCAGTGTTTAATTATAATTCCTAAATTTTTACTAAATGATATAGATTTACATATCAGGATTTAAGAAAGAAATACAGTAGTGTTCTTTACCAATATCATATAATCTAAAAGGCTTAGACGTTTTGCGACTGCGAACATGTGCATATGACATAGGCCGCTACTACGAAAGCAATACCCAAAGTAATAATCCCTAGGGCGTCTCCCCTCCCCTGTGTAGAGGTTACCCATTTCTTCTAGCCGCTGCGTTCTCCAGCCGCATATCTCGGATGAGTACAGGATAGGGGTGGCAGGGATCAGCATGTCGACTCCCCAAACGTAAGGTGACTTGTTGACCTTTCCCCAGCGGGGAAAAATCTCACACCAGTACCGGAGTTTGAACCCGGATCCCCCGCAACAGATGCAGGCGCTCTATGGGAGTGGACAATCCTGGTGGTAAGGAGGTTAATATTTCTATCAGTCACCGGGTGGATGAGAGTTCACCTCCCTTTTCCGAAAAGAGAAGCTTTTTATGTTCTCTGCTTCGTATAGTGTCCTGCACTGTTACGTAGTTCACTAGAGCATTGTGCTTTGGTTCCCTGCCACGGAATATGCCCGAGATAGATTCCACCCCTGGTGGGTGCGCTTTTTAAGTCCAGGGTATAGGAGTGGTGCAGGAAATTAAAGACTACGCTAGGCATTGAACCCTGATCTAGAAACCCAACATTCCGGCTGGGGTTGTTGAGATACTGACTATACACGTATCCCCCCACTGTATGGGATGAATGATCACGCACCTCTGCCCTGCGAAAGTGGGCGTGAGGCCAGCAATCTGGTTGGCAGCTCTGGCTGTTACGCCATGGGTTAGGTTTACTTCGTATACCAAGTAGCGGAAGTATTGGATTTTACTCAAAAATTGGGTTCCACGTTTTCTCGCAAATACATGTTTTGGGAACCCCTGAATCTAAAACAAACGTTTTAAAAAGGTCCTATATGATTGTGTATGTGTGTCTGAGAACAGAATAGATCAAAAACGAATAGTTGATTCAGCTTCTTCTAAGGACACGATTTTGAAGAAAATTGCCTACCGCAAATTACACCTTTTATGGGACATTTTCCGCAAAATTTGATATTTTAAAAAATGACCGTTTAGGATATTGATTAAAATGCAATTTATTTACGATATTTTGATAACAAATAAAGTGTATACGAGACGTTAAATTTTCTGGGAGCTTCCTCAGAATTTCCCTTCGTTCTACATAACTGATAAGCTGTAACACAAAGCTTACTGCACAAAAATGTATATTTCGTAAAAGCACACAAATTATGTAAAATACATTTTTTGTAAGAGTGAACAATTTCCGAAATATTCCTGAATTGAATGCTCCAGTAGCTAAACTTTTCTCAAAAGCGATATTTACTTTATTTTATATCATGAAGGTCAAAGATGGAATGTGACATAGTGGCCGTCTCTTAAAAACTTTGACTATTACTTAAAGCTTAAACTATTTTTATATTCCCACTGCATTTATAACAAAATATGAAATATTACCTACAATTTCTACGTATCTTAATTTAGATTAACATATAAAATAGAAGAATGAATTCCTACAAGGAGAGCTTGCACAAAAACAGAGAAAGTCATTGAGTGTTACATAACGAAACTTTTAATTCGGTTTCTGCCAAACAGTTCACAAAGAAACACATTTTCAACACATATACATACAATAAACATCTTGACGTCCATAATAAGGAATAATTGCTTATTAGAATTTATGTAAGGGGCGTTTCCCAACTCCTTCCGCTGTTGTGGTGGACTGCTGGTAACCTCTAGGATTCATGGTTTTCTAATGATTACATAAGTTGCAAACTGGAGTCCCTTAGTTATCGGCTGAACTGGTTTCGAAATACATATTAGACTAATTGCTTCAAGTGCTACTTGGAGAGTGTTTCGTAAATAACTTTTTTTCTCTAAATGAACCAAAGAGTTAGGCATAAAGCTCGCGTTTGGAAGGTGCGTGTTTGATTCTCAGCTACTGCCCGCTCCAACCGTGTACGATGTCTGTTCGAAAAGTATCGCGATTTTTTTAAGATAAAGTATAGCTATTTATTTATTCATGAATATCTATTTTGGCCCCTTCAAAGTAATCCACATCACATATTATCAGGGCTAGGGAGTTCGTATCGCTCGCCTTTCCCTATGCAGGTTGCGACCGACCTTCTCCCGGCATTCAAACAAGTCACAGATAAGAAACGCAGAGCGGAGAGGCATTGAAACCGGTTGCCCAGAGACACAAAATGACTTATGAGACATTCGTAAAAGCACAACTATTTAGATAATGATGTAAAACATACAAATTCTTATATAGAACATACGGGTTTGTCTCTGGCTAATCTCGTTATTTAAATAATCACATTTTGGCAATTATAACGGGGATTATAACATTTCCTGATAGAATGTAAAGTAATATCCAAATAGTAAAATTAATTTCTTAAGTATCTGAAGACTCTTACTACACAAAGCGCCAAAGCAGGAATTTTACTACATATTTACTCATCTGCGGCCGTATTACTAAAACAATAATGTATCTCTGAAGCCTTTCAAATAGAATATTCATTCTATGTCCCGTAAAACAAGATTTAGTTGATTGATAATCTGTTGTAAATTGGTTAATGATTTCAGCTTATTTATTTTCTCGATCTGGCTCCTCTTTTTTCCATATTTGCTGAAGTATCCCACTGAAATGTGAATAATGAAGTAAATAAGGACGTCAATAAGTACACTTCTATAAAACATAAAATGGTTGTACAGTAAATTTAGTTGCTCATTTTTTAAGCACAACAAAGATGTTATTCGAATGTCTTCCTTCCTACCAACGTGCTCTGTGTCATGCAGTTACACCTGTTTTGCAGTAATGAGTTACATTCTACGATGAACCTTACTTACACATGCTAGTAGCGCTGCGTGGTATGGCCATGCCTGGCCGCTCTTACACAGCTCAAGAAAATCGCTACGAACTTCATAGCTCTGTATATTATACATCTCTGACAACATTTTTTCCAATTATCGAAGGAATTTAGCTCCTTGAAGCTCCTGCTTTGATGCGGTCTTTATCTCTTAAATCATGGCGTAGCGTCCTACCATCCTCTTCAGTTTTGGGAGCAAAAATGAGTTACATGGGGCCTAGGCTAGGTAGTACGGTGGCTGCGGCTTCATAAGTATGTTGATTTTGGCAAAATAATCGCGCACAAGCAACGATGTGTGAGCAGGGCCGTTATCATGGTGCAAAAGCCAATTTCTGTTCTTCTACAAATCCAGGATTTTATAGTGCATTTCTTCGCGAAATTTGCCCATAACTTGCAGGTACTATTCCTTACTGACCGTTCTACTCTGTGACAGGAACTCATGATGCACAACGCCTCTGTAACCGAAGAAAATAGTAAGCAAATCCTTCACTTTCGACCGAACTTGGCACCCTTTTTTTTCGGCCTTGGCTCGCGTGGCAGCATCCATTGGAATGATTGAGCTTTAGTTTCCACGTCATGACCATATCCCGAGGATTCGTCATCAGTTATGATCATCTGGAGTAAATTTGAGTCGTCGCGGACAGAGTTCAACAGCTTGTTAGAAAAGTTAATGCGATAGGAGTTTTTGGTCGAAATTGAGCAACTTTGGTATGAATTTTGCGGCGACACGTCTCATACCAAATCATTGGTACAAATCGAATGGCACGAGCCAATCGATATGTTTAAGTCCTGAGCAACTTCTATAACGGTGGTTCGACGACTGGCCAATACCATTTTCTTCACTTATTCAATGTTTTCGTCTGCTGCCGTGGTGCTGGCAATGCGGACTCCTAGTACTCGTGGTAACTTTGACGTTACTAGAGGAACCTCGGGCCGAACATTCGAGCCCCTCCCTGAATGGTAGTTGTTCGGATTGGGTTGGACTCGAGGGGGCAGTGGTTCCCGATACCCGTGGGAGATCGGGTGCGTCTCCGGAAGGGGTTGAAGGAAGCCATATATTTCCGCGTACTAGGCAGCATAGCTAGTAGAAGGTGTGCTAGTTCACCAGGCGTCCCCACCGAGGTCATATCGGTAGCCTTTCCCTTTGTGGTTGGCGCGCGTAGGTAGCGTATCCACTTTCATCCCGTCTTCAGCCCATAGGACCAGATCGGGTGGGGGGCTTGTTAGTCTCTAGGTCTTGCCCTATAGAAAGCCGCGTCGGGTGCCCTTTTGGGAAAGCTCGGTAACTCCCTGGTCGTCAGAGGGGGGGGGGGGGGGGGGGGGGGGGTCAGTCTTCACTTTGTGTGGATTGTCCTGATAGATATCCTTGAGTTTATACATAATGCTTTTCGTCTGCCACTGGAGAGCTCGGGCGTCCGGGACGGTCTTCGTCGTTCACAGCTTCTCGACCCTCTGAGAACCTTTCCTACCACGATAACTTCAAGGTAGCTTCACCATATATCCAGTCAACATTTGGAATGCATCCACCCACTTAATTTTGTTTTTAACACAAAATTTGATGCAGATTATTTGTTCCATTTTTTTGAATAGGCAAAAATCGAAGACGAACCAACACATGTCCAAGCAAAATAGCTATCAGCAATTAAATGAACATTCAAAATTGCCGAGCTTGTCCACATAAGTGAGGGACATGAGTACCAACATAACGCCTCAAAAAATCGAAAATTAATTTTATGCAGCCCACGAAAATTCAAAATTCACGATATTTTTTGAACAGACCTTGTATTTCTCGTACTTTTCGTAGGCTGGTAAGCGAATGTTTAGGTGGTTCCTCTTCTACCATGACTTTTCTGTTCATCATTTCGGTACTCATATTTTCTTCAAAAATCTTGGATCCGGTGACGGTGCTTTGTGTGTTGCGGCTGGGCAGTGGAACTATATTTTGTGAAGATTTCTGCCTGACGTCAGTCGGACTACTCATGACACGCTCTCGGTTGCTTACTGAGCAGACTTAATTTAAATGGAATCTCGTGTTCGAGGCTCGAATGCGTTCAAATCTGAGACGTTAGGAAACCTATCAAGTACTGGGCACGTCAACTCTCGGATCTATTTGCCCATGGGGTCTCTTCCTCACCCCTCCGTCCTTTTTTTGGGTCATATTCTAGGAACAAAATTTCACGTGATCTACATGCGATGCCCCATTTTCGGAAGCTTCCACGTGATATACAACTTTACCTTTACCTTCGGGCTGGAGAATGAGGTGACCTCAATCCCCTCGTCGTAGTTCATGAGTAGTCTGTTGTTTGTGCTGACGAGGGTAAGTGCCGTATACACTTCCAAGCAGAGGGAGGAGTTTCTTACAAAATCGGGGATTATATTTCAGGGTAACTGCATTTGTTTACCAGATGGCTACACATTTCAGAAGGCTCGTTCATAACTTAGCTGTTTATTATAATTAAAATATGCTGTTAGTCAATAATTTAAAGTACCTAAATGAAACACTACCAGCAAAATTTAACGAAAAAATTCGAAAATTTAGCTTCGGTCGTACAAAAGTAATATACAGGGTATATCAAAAGTCCTGGAACACTTACAATGTTTTATTATACAGAAACTACAAATGATATTACTTCCAAACACACGTCAGTTTAAAGTCAAACTTTCAAAGCTTTGAATACTACCACACAATTGCATAATTTACTTATAGATGGAGTTAGTTATAATGGCGATTACTCCCGTTGAGTGAGCTTGATATGTATTGCAATTTCATACAAACAAGAGTGCAACCGATAGGTAACAAAAATTCCGGACCATGTTTGGAAAAAAGGCACCAAGTAGGAGGGTAATTTACCATTGGTATTGTAAATTTGAAACCACAGCTTGCTTGTATCCACTTCACTCCAGGGTGAATAAAGTGAACAATGAGTGAGTCAGAGAGTCATTCATTCCAAATTTTGCTTAAGAGGCTGGCTATGAAGGCATACATACAGATTCTGCATAAGCTGAGAATGACAAACCCAGCGCTACGACACTGCTTGCCAGCTACAACAAATAACGAAGACAGCAATGACTTATTCAACCGCTTAATTTTCAGTAACGAAGCAACGTTTCACATGAATGGGGAAATTAACAAGCACAACTGTTGTGTTTGGGATTTAGAGAAACCTCATTGGATCATTGAACATGAGCGTAATTCGCCAAAGGTAAATATTTTCTGTGTGTTGTCACAATAAAAAGTGTACTATATTTCTTCTTCATTGAGGCTACTATGGCTGGTCATTCATGTCTAGACATGTTGGAGCAATTCTTGGTGCCTCAACTTACACAAGATATTGATGACGCTTTCAACTTTCAGCAAGATGTGGCTCCGTCACATTTTCACAATGAAGTTCGTGCTTACCTGAATACGGAACTGTCTGATCGTTGGATAAGACGTGCTGGAGTAAAGGACAGATATCTCATGATCTGGCCACAAAGTTCAACCGATATGACAATTTTGTATGGGTACCTAAAGGACCTTGTGTTTTTACCGCCTTTGCCACATGCTTTAGAGAAACTAAAAACCAAAATTCGAGAAGCTGCTGCCGCGATCGCAGAGGATATGTTGTAAAAAAGTATGGAATATGTTCCATTATCCTTTGGAGATCTTCTGAGTCACTAGTGGGTCACACGTTTATTCTATGTGAGGTGTAAAAGAAGTATGAGAGTGTGACTTAAAACTGGCGTGTGTTTGAAAGTAGTATCATTTGTAGTTTTTGCACAATAAAACATTGAAAGCTTTACCGAACTTCTGATAGAGCCTTGTACCATAGAATCGAATCAAGTTTTCTTAAGGCACAATATGTTGAGGAGAGTTGTGCAGTATCGGCCGGCATGCAGTACCGGCCACTGATGTGATTCCCTTATCGCCTCCATGGGACAGAAGTTTCCAGTAAGAATTAGCAAGCTTGTGCATCCTCGTGCGCTATAGTCTTCTTCCTCTCCCGAGTTCCTTGTCTGCTCTGAGTGCTTGAAGGTGGTTAGTGTAGCTCTTAGCGCACACAGGATATTATGAGGCCTACAGCAGCGCTATATTTGCGATTTATGTAAACCAGTGAGCTAAACATTTGTGAACTGAGCAGAAATATTGACAATAAGTTCCCATGCTTTTGTATTCTACCATTGTTATATATGTGGCAGTGCAATGTATCACTGACAATCTATATTGTAACAGAAAGGACAATGGCCGATACTGCAAGGCACTTTTTATAAGCCTTATAATTCTAGCTATTTTACTTTCCATGTAATAAAGTACGATAAGTAAAAAATAAAAATCATTACATTATACTATCTATAGAATGTGTCTTGAGGTAAGAGAATAATATAGTAAGATTCCGATTAAATATTAAAAAGCAGAAGCATTATTAACAGTGAAGTATTCTTCATATTTAAGTTTGAATTTATGAGTCACTATGTTTACACTCAGTCTTCACTTACTTGTTGTTGTATAATTGAAACGTTTTCAATTATACAACATAGTGACTCATAAATTCAAACTTAAATATGAAGATTCCGATTAATCACCACAGTTACAGACTAAAGTAAAAAAACTTAGCATGTTCGATACTGCACGACTTTTCCCTATTTGTAGTTTCTATTTTGTCTTTAAAAGGCAACGATTTTGTTATTTTTGATGGTCTCAAAAACGAAGATAAACAATATTTAATGAAAAATAAGACCAGAAGCTTTCCTGGCAACGAATACGCTCACTTTTTTCTCTGGCAGCCAGCCAGGTGAAAAGATGATTAGATATCAACATTTCGGGAGTGTACAACTCTCCCACCATCAGAATATTTAAAAAAATGTAACCTCAAATGAAATACTGGCTATAACACAAATATAAACAAAGACAAAAGTTTCAACGACTGGGAGTTCTCAATACACTGGCCCACAGAGCTTTGTCTATCTCTGATCCCAGCCACTTAAAACAAGAATTACAGCACCTGAGACTCACTTTCCGTCAAAACGGCTACTCCAAATATGACGTTGAAGCTTCGATCACCAAAGCTAGGAAAGGCAAACCTGTAATACAGCAAGCAACAGATAAGCCTACCGCTACAGCTTGGAACCCATTTACCGGCAATCTATCCGGCAGAATCAGCAGAATTCTCGCCAAATACATTAGGACCACCCACAAGCCACCTCCGAAGATTAAACATCTGTTGAGACCAGTGAAAGACAAAATGGACTTCCAAGTTCCGGGAGTGTACCGCATTCCCTGTGAAGCAACAATTTTTATGGGTGGCACACAATTCCACGTTGGGACGCCAATTTGACACTATAAGTTTGGTGAACAAAGAGTTCTACGTTGATGCTACTTTGAAGCTATTATAATGTGTGGCTCAGGGTAAAACAATGAGGTTTTTCACAGGGTATGCGTGGATGTGTGTGAGAAGGATATTTTAATAACACTGGGATGCCCGTTTCCAACTTATTTATTTACTTCTTCTTCTTTTTTAGAACATCGAAATTGAAGTTGCCGACCAAGGGTTGCCAATATCGCTGTTTAGAGTTACTGACGGCAGAATGTTTATTACTCGATAAACTTTATTCGTTCCTCACGTATATATGAACCGACAATTATATTCTCACATTTCTGTTATGCCTGGCCAAAGACAGAACAAGTTGACCGCCCTAATAGGCTTCACGCCTCGGACTGCTCTAATCGCCTCCACGCCGAAGTCTGTCTGAATGACCACAGATGCGCGTGGGTGTATCACTTTCACTTTCTGAAAACTCCTTTTCAACCAAAGATTTCTTTGTGGCTGTTTTGTCGCCATTAGGAATGGTTCAAAGAATATCCTATTCAACAAGTCAAGTGAGCCCCTTTAGAAAACTGCTAAGGACACTGTTTCTTACATTGCTTTTGTTATAACAACTTTCCCCGACAACTGCTATTCGACTGAACTACCCTTGCACGTGTCGTAACAAAGAACCAACATTCATTTGAAATCCATCATGATTCTTTACTTATGGCAAACCTTAATTTCGTTATCACCTGTGAATGTGGGACAACGTATATAGGACAAACCGGAAGGACCACCGTTACTAGAATAATCGAACATGAACGAAGCATTCGTTTAGTGCAACCTGAGAAGTCTGGGCTGGCAAAGCATTGTTTGATAACGACCATAGAGCCAAATTTCGGGAGACGACCATCTTGGCAAAATGCAACAGTTACTGGGAGCGGAGAAAGGAAGCTTTGGCGATTTCCTCTGAATGGAGCACGCTTAATCGTGATGCTGGATTTCAGTTCAGATTCTCTTGGAAACTAGCCTTAAAATGGAAATCCGTCTAATTAAGAAGCAAAGATCAATACAGCTTGATAATCAAGTTAAGTAGTTACGTTTCCTTTACACAATTTTCCGTACTCACGCCATCTCCTGGCCTGGCATTTAATTTATTGAAAACAGTCTTTTGTTCAGTAATGCGAATTTTGATAGTGTTTTGTCTTTGTTTATAGTTGTGTTATATCCAGTATTTCATTTGTGGTTATAACATTTTATAAATATCCTGATGATGGGAGAGATGTACACTCCAGAAACGTTGATATCTAATCATCTTTTCATACGGCTGGCTGCCCGAGAAGAAAGTGAGAATATTTAATGAAATTTCACAGTATAAGAATCAAGCACGAAACCCACCCGTCCCGATGGCGCTGCAGCTTCTGAAGGGTCAGTGAAGACAGAAAAGAGACATTGAAAACGGGTGACAATACATAACTCCAGGAGCCATTTTGATAGTTAAGGTACCTTTATAATAAACTGTGTCCGTGGAGTGAACAAAGCTGCAGTATTATTTCTATTAGCTCTACATTACACGCAATCACTCAAAGATACCATGGTGAAGGAAGAAAGGGAGAGCAAGTTGAAGGTAGTTGTTTGTGGTGAAATTTGCGGTGGAAGGCTTTCACCTCGCTACTCTTTATCTCCAGAACACATTGAAATCTGAACGTACAAAGTCTGATGCACATCTCTACATGCAAAAGGAATAGAGAAAATAGGAAAATACACAAGGTAGAGAGGATTCTCTGTAACACTGCAATAACGGTGAGTGTTTTCTATTTAATTAACTTTGCAATGGAGTGGTTCAAGTACAGAGGTCAATAGCATAAAAGTAACTATATATCCTTGGGCTACTCAGTTACAAAGTATTCTGTGTTTACCAGTGACTCCCTTTATTTACTTTGCAAGAAGTTAAAGCTCCATGTTTGCATGTCTCAACAATATTATAAGAGCACTGACATATTACATTGACATGACTCTTCTTCCAAACATTCTGTGTCTACTTGTGGTTAGTGGAGATATGTATACACTACAGAAGTGACCTCATTACTAAAAACGGATTTTTGCATATTGACCTGTTTTATTCCCTGATGGTTAAACAGAAGTACGTATGTAATCAATCTATTCCACTTTGTAAGGAGTCTATTACGGAAATTTTCTAGTGCATATAAATACATATTTAAGGGATTAGTACATATTTAGCTAATTTGTGCATATTTGTGCCTATATTTTATCCTTTCAGAAATGATATGTACATATAATTCACCATAATACTTTAAGAATAAGGAAGATTACGCGAAAATATATCGTTTACCGCTCTGAAAGGGTAGAGCCAGACTTAAAAATTCAATGCCATAACCGGGATTTGAACCACGGATCTTCTGGTTTCCGTCCAGCCGCACCAACTATTTGAACTACTATGACCAACATGCCGACATGGCATTTTTCTTTAATTTAAACTCGAAACTAAATTTAAATACAGGATGTACTTTGAATTACAATTTATAATAATACTTTTCATACAATGAGGAATAATACAAACGTCGTTCAAATTCTCTCACGACATAAAAACATTAGTTTTCAGACATCTAGCTTGCACAATATCCAAGGTTATACCTCAGTTGATAAATAATTATAACTGTTCTTAATCTCAGGTTTAGAACCTGATTTTTGCATTAACATGCAATGGTTAAAACACGCATCTGCTCGCTCTTTGATCAGGTCACAAAAGATGCTATCTTGTCCTCTTCACCTTGGTAACTAATTGTTCTGGTCTACATCTCTTTTTATTTTGCCAATACATTAATTTTAAATTACATAGTTTTCTGATTTTCCAAGTATAAGTTCTTAAAACAATATTCTTTTATACCTTTAGCTTTCTATTTAATTTATCATATTTACCATTTATCTAGATTGGATATTAATATTCATCTTCACCTGTTTGTGACCTACTTTATTCGGTTATGGCCACCTATAACTTATACCAATTCAAAAAAGTCTCATCATTTTAAACGTATTAATCTTAGTCATAAATAAATAAATTTAACACTGCTCTGGCACTTGAAAGAATAACAACTTTTTCAGTTTAATGAACTGTAAACTTTAGCTGACTGAGAAGGTTTTTGCTATGCTCTGTGCTTGAGCTTTATGTTCTCGAAACAAGACATTATTTACAGTATGCTATGATTCGTTTTTACGGCGGGGCAACTTGGAATGAAGAGGACTTAGCGTGTGAAACACTTGTTCTGCTTCATTGCATTCCTATCAAGAAGGAAATGACTTGGCATGGCTTTGCAAGGCAGACACGGCATTCCACACTACATCTTATGTACGTTACTTAATGGTGGCGGTGGTGGTGGTTTGCTTGAAAGTAGCTGCCAGCTCCGTGTCCAGGAAGTGTCCATTCCTTTCTTCCCTTCCTTCCCCTCCAACCCTCTACTTGTTTTATTGTTACTTACAAAGTCAAAAATATAGGATGGTACTGTTTTATTACTCTCTCACTCATCTGCTATAATAAAAATGGAAGTATTGTACTTAAATTAAGTATGGATATTTTAATTTAAATTAAGAAGGACCTGTGTATTTAGAATTTATTTTTAGATAAAGTTCTTGAGTGTGAATGTATTTGTGAATTGAACAGTACAACCCTTAAAGGAAATGTTTGATATAATCAAAAGTTTTTCTTAAGTACCGCAACTTAAGTACCCTTTAAGACATATTAATAATTTTGGTAAATAACGAGAAGTCAATTTAGCATTTAACCGTCATTTCTATTTTGAATTATGCCCTTTACAGACACACATGCTTGCACGTGTCCAAAATATTGTTTCCAGTGAAATCTTGATATCAAATTTTTGGTTGGAATGCAATTCCTTCCCTCTTTATTATAAGTAGTAGAGAAAGTAATAAAGACAGTATACACATAACTTCATGCATATGCAACACATTTTTTTTCGCTGTTGTTCAAACTATTCTAACAAATTCTTATTGTTCTATCGCTCAAGTTAATCGAGTTAAACATTTGCAGACAGTTGGATTGATAGAGCCGACATGAAAAATTCAATGCCATGCCCGGGATTTGAACCACGGATCTGCGGGCTTCCGTCCAGTCCTACCATAGCCAATTTGCCGCCATGACATTAAATTCTCAAATCGACTCATATATTTCCCCGGTAAATCACTAGGGGCTCTCACACCCGAGGTACACCGAAGACAGTCACGGCCTTGCACCAACCGGTCTGACGACATGATCCAGCGAGTGAAGAACGTTGTTTTGGAGGATTGCCGATTGAGCATTTTCAGAGCTTCATTCAGGATTGTGTACACAGATCCCACGGAAATGCCAATTTTGGAGGTGAGTCTGCAACTGTCTTGGTTTGTTGTCACACGATGTTCTGCCTTCATTGAACTGTCGCACCCAGGAAGGCACATTAAACTTATGCATGGTACCATCACCATATGTCCCTTTCAACTGGCGATAAATTTCAATAGTGTCACACCACGAAAATGGAGAAAGTGAATGATCACACGCTGTTCTTGCAGTGAAATCGTCACCACTTTAAGTATAACAGTCCTAACTCTCGTCGCTGCCACTAGAGTTCTTCGCACTGTACAGTGCTGACATCTCTGTCACGCATTCAAAAAGAGAACACGCGTATTTAGAAAAAAAGAAGTTCCTATTTGGTGCCAGTCCTGAAAAAAAATAGGTGTTTTAACTTGAACGCACCTGGTATATTCGTGTCTCATTTGTGCATTTAACGCATATATTTTGATAGTTTTGAATAAATAAAAAGTTGAAAAGAAGGTTTACCACATACACGAATTTCATGTCAAATAAGTTGTATCTGTCATTAGCTATTTCTTAGATATTCCCTGTTACTGATTTTAATTGTTTAAGTTCTGAAGCATAGTTTCTTGTTTTTTTGGGAATATTATGAAATTTCAATGTTCGTCTTTAAAAAAAGTACCGTATTTTTAAATACTTCAGCCAGCTACCATTTGAACCAAAATAAAATGCTAAGGAAACGATTGCTTCAAACGTTTATCTCGATCATATTAAGCGAATAAAATAATAGGCATTTATTAGAATAGCAGAAGTGATTAATAAATGTTAGTGGACAGAGAAATTCATGATACACATATTTCTAGGCACACTGTGGTACACACGATTCTGGCAAGGTCTGAGAAACGCGTGTGCCAAGTTATCGTAAAAATGATGACATGAGATCAAATTTCTCTCCTTTATTCCACCAAGTTTTCCATTTCTGTGCCTTCATTTTTTGAGTGTGCGTTTCTCTACCCTGTTTTTTTGTTCTTCTTCTCTTCATCTGCTACATCTTGCACATGAAGGTGGAAGGAGAGAGGAGAAAGGAATTTCACGCCAAGATTAACTTCGATCGCGAACACAGCGCCGGTACCAGCTATTATGACCATTTCTAAGTGTAATCTTTTGTAAAATCTGCTGGCTATTGTTGAAGGTTCAACGATTCATCACGGCCGCATGACGTAAATTATACACTACATCTGAAGCCTTTTCTTTGTTCAGACAAGGCGCTTAGAATATTTTAAATAATTACCGTTCCTCCTTTAAATAAGAACAATTTCTGGAGCTTTTATTTTAGCTATATAATCACTTCTTGCGATATAGCCCTATATTACTTTGATAAAACGCTTTGAAAGGAAGAATACCCTCTTTTACGAGGTATAATTGCGATTTCCATTTATTTGTGAAGAAAGAATGATCATTTAGCGTTCATTATAAAGGGGCACGGAGAGTCAGCCGTTGCTGTTACGTGGGTTGCATACAAATAGGGCTTGGGAAGCTTTGGATTGAAACTTGCGTCATCTATCTGCTTTAATTTAATTAAAAATTATTAATCCAATCTCTAGGGTATGTTTACTTTACATATTATAAATACTATTACATGTGGCATCTTCTGTGTAATTAAGTCAGGTGCATAAGAATTGGGTTTCTATATGTTTTCATTGAACTCTCTGGAAATAAGATTTACTGTCATGAATTATCGTTTTCTCAGAAGTTATTGAAGAAAATTAATTAAAATTTAGGACGATACAAATAGAGCAGTTCTCGATTTATTTTGGTGTTAAAACGCCATTAGTTATTTTTTAAAATAGTACCTGCCGATATATTTTAATCAAAATATGGTATAGTTAAGCAAAATATCCATCTTCCTTAATAATAGACTTATTGAGTAGAAGTAAATCAGTGAACTTAAAGGCATACATTTACATTCTGTAAATGGTGTCAGTCTGACATCTTAAGCTGTTTACGAGATAGTGCGTTATGGATTTGGTAGATAGGAGTTTATACTCCCTTTAAAGCAACAAATAAGATTTATATTTATGTGGTTCCTGAATCTACTTATTTAAGTTTAGCAGTCTCCTAGATTCTGCTATATTTGCCACAGTACAAACCTGTAGTAACTAGGGGAAGCATTATGTGCCACCTAAAACTGTACGGAGATTAAACTGAATATATGTCCTAAGAAGGAAAGATAAGGGAGAAAAAAATAGACATGTCTCGACGTTATTGGATAAAATCCTCTCACCACGGGACTACCATTGTAACATTTAGCGCTACATCTTATTTTCTCATAAATGATTCTAGCGCTTTTATTGTTGCAAATAAAATGTATATCTTGAATGTTTTTTTGGAAATATCCCAAGAAGCCCTCTTACTTTTGAATTAATTTTATATAACCTATAAATAATGAGGGAGCAAATATCTGACAAAGCTAAATAAATAAAAGAAAGAATGATGTAAGGTAAGTCGGGGGAAGAAGACACATTTAACGGTTATGTCCTTTTGTCATGGAAATGGGAATGGAGAAAAATATAAAAAGTATCTCAAGATATTGCCTGTATATTTAATTGTTACTGGGAGAAACAGTAATCAGTCTCCTTAAATGTGAGGAGATAAAAAGGTACAATTAAACTAATTGTGACAAAACTGACATCTTACACCATCATTAGGGGAAGATGGGAGTTAACAGGAGGAAGATGGAACAGCATGGAGGAAGATGCAACAATACGAAGTTTGAAATTAAAAAAAAAGTAAATTGAGCATTTGTATTACAACATGTAAAACGCATAGTAAAATGTAAATTTAAAGAAAGTTAGATACATGATACAAAGAAGAAAGGAGAGAACCAAACTGCAGGCTTGTAACTCTCCGGCCAGAGTTTGAATGAAACCAAGTATTCAAAGCTTGCTGCCAAAATGTTTTCAATGGTTTGAAGAGTGACTGGTCAAGCCGTCATGTTCGGTCATACGTATTTTATCAGTATTGTTTAAGAACTTTCAACTTCCCCCAATACCAGGGGGAAGACGCAAGTGAGCCTTATTTTTGGTGTACACTATCAGCCACGTTAGTCCGAGTTACCATTTGCTCACAAAGACTCACATGGCAAAATACCATGGTTAGGAGAAGCTCCATGCAGTACATCGTGCTGGACCTTACGTATTGACAACGGAATATTACAATGCTTGTGCTTACCAAGTTTACAGATAGTTTCTTGTTTATCACTGGATGAAGCAATATATAAAACGGAAGAGCACAATAGCACACTTCCAACTGGATGCCCCTATGCTAGGCTGTGGTAAGTGCTGCTATCTACTCTCAGATGAACAAAATATTACAAAACGTCCTTCTTACCCCAACTTCCATCTTCGCCCCCACTTACCATAGATTCTGTTAAACCATTTTATGTAAAATAATATTTTGTTGCATTTACTATTTCCGAATCATTCCCTTATTATTGGCTTACATATTCAAATAGCTAATTCCTTATTGAGGTGCGGCCGCACGTGGCTGCGTGGTTTGACCACTTGGCTCGACCACCGGGTTCGATCTGAAGCAACCGCAAAGTGAAGTTTGTGGTGGATGACTTCGCGCAGGTGCGGGTTTTCTCCGAGATCTCCAGTTTCCCCGCCATCTCATTCCACCGGTGCTCCATCTTCAACTCATGTATCATCATTGTCACCTCCTGCGGTACAGCATGTAGTAAAAGCGGATGTTAAACACTACATATTGCATTTCATTTTATGGAGGTGCTAAGTTATTGTTTCTTTGTTACTCTTGGTCGTGAATAGAGTGGAATTTAAAAGACAGATATAATGACCCACAATTTAAAGATTTGGCTCTTGCTTCATGTTCATGTATACTTTTGGTTTTTACAACGGAGGTTGCAGTGAAACTGCTTCTATAAAAACTATTTAAAATAATATGAAATAGAAAGCATATGATTTTGTAACAGTAGTCTAAAAAATTAGGTAGATTAGCTAGAGAAATAAAATCAAATTCTTATCTTTTCTATCAAATAGGTGGATGCACTGTATTGCGTTTAAGATTTAGAAATGCATGCAATTTCACGCTTTCAATCCAGCATGTGTATTTAGATAATATGTTACCATGCGTGCGTGTTTATGTGTGTGAAAGCTGGTTAGGTACAAAAAGGAAATGACATTTAATTTCAGCAAACATATGATCATCATATCTGATACGAAGATTTTCAAGAAAATGCTATCTCTTATATAAAAAGGTCTTCATAATTTTTAGATTTTCTTAAAACATTTCTTAATTACTCTCATTATAATACTATGAGTTGAACATGTTTACATGACATATGACGTACATCTTGTATTTTTTGGAAATTGTAAGCAAAGTCTTGCTTATTAGTAATATATTTTATATGATTTTGTTTTATGGTAAAGCATTAAAGACGAAGAAAAAAACCTTAAACGAAAAAGTGAATTTGTTAAAAGTACAACTTACATGTTCATTATTGATTTTGATTTTCAAACACTACTGATTTCATTATTGCTACAGTCCTCTGCATCCTTCTTTTATTACCCAACGAAATTTGCAAATTTAATATTTCTGAAAATATCTATCTAGATTAACATCAAATAGAACAGTCCATGGAAGAGTAATTGAGAAAATCAAATGAATGTAGCATATCAGATTTCCCAAAATATTATGTTGGTAAAGTGTTAATTTCAAGATATTAAGTTATGTGTTTTTGTAGCTACATCAAAATGCAAACCACAGATTCCATGTAGTTTATATTTATAAACTTATAATCTTAATTATTTTATTTAGAATGGAACCATTAAAGCTACATTAAAACTCCATAGCATCAACTTTGATTAAAAACTTAGTTAACCTTGTTCTGGATAATAAATTGATATCTGATGATGGTATGATTATTTATATTAAACTGGCCTTCTAAAATCAAATTAGAATATAAATGAGCGAAACTTATAAATGATTATGTACACTACACATAATAAATCATATTAATAAAATGCATTAATGTTGAAGTTTTAGTAGCCTTCAACCACTAATACGGCTCCACTTGGAATTCGTTATTAAATTATGAAAGATATATTTCTGAAAATGCTCGCCACGTATTTTTCGTTGGCAGGCGTGTCACGAAGTCTGCGTTGTGCACTCTGTGATCTTTAGGTATATTTCTTCGCCTGTCAGTTTCAACGAAATTTGTGGCACCCTAGTGAGCGAGTGTCGGGAAAGCAAACCTCGATCCATTGTAATGCTTAGCGAAGCGGCTTTAGGATGCGGATTCGGAAAGACGCTTACTGAACGTTCACTTCAAAGGTGTCTCGTTCTGATTGTTTGGCATATATATACACGCTCTTGAAGCGTGTGTCAGCTGTAAAGGTGTAGTGTGTCGGACAAGTGATTAGAAGCCCGGCGCTCTAATTGAAAGAATAATCCAAGAAATCGTTTGTTAACGACAATGTCAATTGTCAGGTTCACATCAGTGCTACCGTGTTTTGGAATGTTGTCCCGCAGGAGTGCATTTACAGTTTGTCTGGCTTATGTTGAAACACGCGGATTAGTGAGAGAGCGCACTATTGCCCGCGTACTGTAGGTAACCCATAACTGCCAAATCACACATCATATCACTTCTATGTATAGTTTGACTGTTTTATCTTGAAACATGGGAATTAGAGAGAGAGAGAGAGAGAGAGAGAGAGAGAGAGAGAGAGAGAGAGAGAGAGAGAGAGAGAGAGAGAGAGAGAGAGAGAGAGAGAGAGAGAGAGAAAGCATTGTTGCCCGCATAGGTAACCCATGACTTCTTAATCCCACATCTATGCAATATTCTTATTGATTCCAAGAGATTATATTGTCGCTATGCCTTCAATGCTTTCAAGCAGCGCTTTAAAGTCTACTAGTAGATGGCGGTAGTAGTAGCAGCAGCAGCAGCAGTAGTAGTAGTAGCAGTAGTAGTAGTAGTAGTAGTAGTAGTAGTAGTAGTAGTAGTAGTAGTAGTAGTAGTAGTAGTAGTAGTAGTAGTAGTAGTAGTAGTAGGGTTCCCGTAGGGGAGGGGATGTGTCCATTTCAGCTGCCGTGATGCGGGCGCTGCGGACCCTTAGCACTCGTGGTACCTACGACGTTACTGGAGGAACCTCGGGCCGAACTGCCGAACCCCTACCTGATAGGGAGCTGTTCTGATTGGGTTGGACTCGAGGGGGCAGTGGTTCCCGATACCCGTGGGAGATCGGGTACGTCTCCGGACGGGGTTGAGGGAAGCCATTAATATTCCCGCGTACTAGCCAATATAGATACAAGGTGTGCTAGATCACCAGGCGGCCCCACCGAGGTCATATGGGTAGCCTTCTCATTTTTGAGTTGGCGCGCGTAAGTAGCGTATCCACTTCCATCCCTCTTGAGTTCATAGGACAAGATAGGGGGGCTTGTTAGTCTCTAGGTCTTGCCCTATGAAAAGCCCCACGGAGGCGCCGGACGCCCTTTTGGGACAGCCCGGTAACTCCCTGGTCTAAAGGGGCCTGGGTCCTTGGTCCTACGGGTCCAGGACTAATGGGTGTAGATCCTCTGGCATGAATTGAATAGTAGTAGTAGGGTTTAGGGGCGCACAACAGCTGAGGTCATTAGCGCTCGGGCTTAAACTGCGAAATGACTGCAGCAGAGAGTTAAGCGCTAAAACACTAAAAGTATTAAAACAGTTAAAACGGGAGTGCCGAGATATACCTAAAATGAAGAACGGCGAGAGGGTGATAAAATCATATGTGATGGTCTATACCACTGCGCTGTAAAAAGGCGAAGAGGCCCTCCACAGCAGCAAGGTCATCCCGGAGCACTCCGCTGCGGTTGGGGGCCAAACACAAGGACGAGCGCAACGCTGTGTAAAAACGTCACTCACTAAAAAATGCTGCACCGTCAAAGGCTCACCAGAGTGAGAACAATGAGGTGCTGAGTCTTTGCGTAACAAATATTGATGGCTAAAACGGCGATGCCCGATGCGAATTCTAGCTAAAATAATCTCTTCCCTGTGAGAAGAACGCGAAGATGTGGCCCAGGGAACAGGAAGAGGTTTAACCTCCCGGAGTTTGTTCCCACCTAGCGCGGATCAGTCATCATGCCAACGCATGAGGATGGCTAGATGGTGGTAGTATAGATATACCGTCCATTAGGGATTTTTAAATAGTCACTTTCTTCTAAACTTATAATGAAACTGTCCAACATATCAATTAATCCGCATTTTCCCCAGTACATCTTTTCTACCTCCTTCATTGATTTGTACCCATATTAAGCTCAATAGCATTTGTATCACAGTGACGCGGAGGTAAGGTATGTCCATTTAATTCAGCTATGGAGTCGATTGTATGATTTGAACTTTATTTCTCTTAATTATCCCGTAAAACACCGGTTTTGATAATACATTTTCCATTATTAGAATATTTCACTGTGAATATAAAGCATTGTTTGTAAATAAGCAAGCCCTGCATTAGTTACAGCACCTGTCACTATCTGACGGAGACTAGGCAGTCGTGGATAGCAGTGGCAATGTGTTTACAAAACATTTCATCCCTCCCTTGTCACAGGGAAGGGTAGCGCTAAGAAGTTCATATTTCAAGTGAAATCAGATGAACCTTATATGCCAGTGAATCTCTGACATGAGTTGCTAAAACTTAAAACATCGAACTGTGGATGAATTGAATCAAGAATGAGTATCTAATTGAGTCAACCAGACATGGAACTAATCCGAGTAGTGCTAATATGACCGAGGCATTGATCATAAAACGTGGATCAAATAACTATCCTCAGAATGTCACACAATCAAAGAATTTAATATTTCTTCGATAACTATTAAGGTCTGTTCATTACACACGCACAATTGATTTATTTACATTACAACAGAAGGGAAGACACTTGATTGAACAATCTATTTTGCCTTATGCTAGTAATGACAAATAGTGGTTCTTCAACTTGACAAGGCCTTCAGTATTGAACGCTGTACTTGCTAGGCCACTTCTGGGATACAGAAATAGACACCCTCTATGAAAATATTACACGATTGAAATCTGGGCTCGGGGCTAGGCCGTGCCGTCATATACATATGTTATGGGATGACCATCCGCTGCAGTTGTATGCATTCGTAGTCGCGGTGTTGATTTTGGTGTTGGCTGATGAATATGGCTACCTTGAGCCACGATATTAATTTAGGAACCAAGATTATTAGATTTTCCCCTTCTTTAGGAAGCGTCCCTCTCACAAATGAATATACCCTGTATAATTTCTGTCCAATGTAATTAGGGTGGTACACTCAGCGTGCCTAGTGGAGGAATACCCCATTGCTGAAACCACAATCAAACAAATGCAGTGGACCCGTGTGAAAGAACGCAAGCGCTGTGCATGATTGCTGGTAATAACCATTTAAACAAGCTGCAATCGATACCCACCACTGCTGTGATGTGCAGTTCGCCGCCTTCAGTTCATAATGTGCCAAACACGCTACACCATAATTAGGCAGTCCTTTCATTTTCTGTTTCCCGACCTTTTATTATTGTATCCACCCTCGCATGACTGAAACTTTACCTCTATCATTAGGACCATTTTGTTTGTCTTGGTAATTATTTACTGCTGTTTAGGTTCAAGCTGTAAAAGTAGGAAAAACTTCGGAAATTTGGATGGAGACGTATTTACAGGCCTTTTTATGTGGTATATATACAAACATTTACTCTCATTATCAGGTTACAATTAATCTCATGTGTACAAAATCACACATGCATGGAAGAAATGTTCAGTAGTAATATAAATTGGTATATATTATAGTACAGATATTTAATAATTGAACACCACTCTACAACATGCTGATAAACCATTCCATAAATATCAAAGAATGAGATTACCATAACTTTTCCAGCAGAAGCAACCAATTTTGGTTTTGGGGGGTGTGGTGAAGAAGCTGTTTGCTCTCAGGATCAAAATGATGTAGCCAAGTTTTATCAGCTGTGATCATGTTTGAAAGAAAGTCCGGATCTTCCTCTAACATCAACTTTAACTGCAGCGGTAAACGATACTGAACATGTCTGAACTTGTCTGGTTCTCACAGCCGGGAACCAGGTTTACCAACAATGAAATTACTACGGCGTGTTTGTTTCACATTAAGCTAACAGAATATACTAAGATAGAATTTTAGTGCGAAAAATTATGACCGTAAAAGTTAAGATCATTTTTTATTGAACAGCCCTCGTATATTATTCCTCAGATTAAACAATCCTGTAACTTCGTCGGATTCAAATACAACCCTGTGTAAGATGGAAACCTGTGTAAAGGTAAAATAAATGCCGGAACGTTCGCGTTCCGTTTTAGAGAGGTTTCACTGTAGTATATATCTACTGTAATTACTGATACTATTGCACATTAAAGCTTTTTGCTTCTATTCAATGATACACTTTTTGTTTCATGTAATTTACATTGTATTTATGGTGATATTGAAATATCTGACTTTTGGGATCAAGTGGTTTACCCCCTTTTGTTGTGAAGAGTAGAGACATATGGAATAACTCTGATTATGATTATATCATAATTTAAATTACTGCCATAGGCAACATTCTATTGTAACATAATGAATGCGACCGCAAACAGTAACAAAGCGGTGTGCTGTGGGAGACCTTTAATTGGTAGCAGGTGCTAGATGACGGTGCATGACAATGTGAACCAGAATGAAAAAAACTCCGACAAAATCAAGCAGGCTGTTCTCGCCTGCCTCTTCCCTTTTGATCACGACATATCACCGAATGCGAACTGAATGAAATTGATTCTGCGTGTAACAGCTGGCTGTCGGGCCAGGGGACTCACTTTCAAGTTACACCTTTAATAACAATGTGATATCTACCTTAGTGACCTGTGCAGCATTGCCACTGTTTGAACAAATGAACTCTCTGTTACTTGAAATTACACTATATAAAGCCAATATTAAGTAAATTTATTATTATTATTATTATTATTATTATTATTATTATTATTATTATTATTATTATTATTATTATTATTATTATTATTATTATTATTATTATTATTATTATTATTATTATTATTATTATTATTATTATTATTATTATTATTATTATTATTATTATTATTATTATTATTATTATTATTATTATTATTATTATTATTATTATTATTATTATTATTATTATTATTATTATTATTATTATTATTATCATTATCATTATTATATTATTATTTTTTGTAATTTACGTCCTCCAACGTTAAGTCATATCGGAATATATGATGATGATGATGATTGTTATTGTTATTATTTTGTTGTTATTATCATCATTATCATCTCCGGAGCACGTTACTCTGTGCATTCCTATAAATGCATTTAAACTAAGTAATACGAGCTTGGCACACAATCAACACTAACTAGTTCATATGTAGTAACAATGGGTTTAAATTGCTATATTCACATGGATTTCTGTACCATAAACGTGCATATAGGATAGCTTCTGCAGTCTATTTCCGTGAAACGACATGTCACTATGTACTTTACATTAATCAAGATAAACATGTGCAGAAATACAGCTGATATATGAATTCTTAAGCAATTAGTTTTAAATTGGAAATTAATTGTTCTTTCACACTGGCCGTGTGTAGGCTAAATTGTGGAAACGTAGAGTCAGACTGAAAAATTCAATACCATACTATGTTATCTATAGATAGTCAACATGAAAAGTTCAATGCCATGGCCGGGATTTGAACCACGGATCTCCTGTTTTCCGTCTAGTCGCTCTTAACCTTTGAATTATCATGACCAACGGCTACCATGGCATTTAATTTTTCAGTCTGACTCTACGTTTCCACAAATTAGCCTACACACGGCTAGTGTGAAAGAACAATTAATTTCCATTAATGGACGTAATAGTGGTCCGAACTATGAAGCCCGGGCCTTAAAGTACTTACATGTTGTAAGTCGCCATTAAGGTAGTTGTCACATGTGTTTATGAGAACTCCTAAGTGGTTTACCGGGAAAATACGAGTCAGGTGGAGAATTTAAAGTCATATCGTCACGTTGGATATAGTAGCTCAATGGTAGAGCGGCTGGACGGAAACCAGAAGATCCGTGGTTCAAATCCCGACTATGGCATTGAATTTTTCAGTCTGACTCTATGTTTCCATAGTTTTAAATTATTAACATTTTGAGCTAGTTGGATACCAAATAGTTGGATGCAATACAGTGCTTTCTCTTCGTACTACAATATACAGCAGAGAAAATAAAACTTAGGTATACGAGCTGAATCAGACTTAAAAGGAAATAAATGTCATTATTTGGTCTCAAATCATGCAACATCAAGCCCGGTTTACCTCAATTAAGCTTTGAAAATTATATTCCAATATTGGGCATTGCGTATTACGTGTTCGGGTATCCTGACATGGTAGCTCAAACGGTAAGAGCATATGCACGGAGAGCTCTATGCGAGAACAGCTACAAAGAAGAGTAGCTGTGGCTTTTCCGTGGCTCCCTTCTTAGAGAATTCTAAACTCCTCTCGCTTATACGAGGATGGAAGACGTTGCTCGTGCATCTTCTAAAGCTTAAGTCTGAAGAAATAGTCCAGAAATTGGAATTCCTTTAGCGCGAGCACTAACAAACCACTCGAACACAACACGATTTAGCCCGTTATATTCTGTATAAATTGCGATACGCTTCACCTGTCCTGATATTCTCCTTATTTCATTATTTTTTTTTCTGAAAATCTCATAAATCAAAGTTTTCACACTATAAACAACATAGTACATTCTTTAGCTGGATGTTTATTCTTTTCCAGTTCTTCAATAAACTTTTAAAAATCACCGAAGTTCACAGTTTTCTTCCACTTGTACTTGATCACTAGAAACTCAGAATGAACACACTAAAAACAGTTGTACGCTTACCATTGTGTTGGAAGGTAGTTGAGACAGCTAGTGCTTTGTTTTCCCTTTTCCTCGTAAGATTAAAGTTTATGATTTTATGGTTAATGGAACTTCGGTGCAAGTGCAGCTGCCCTCAAAATCATTGCACATACATACGTTTCAACGGATTACACATAAAGTAATCCGTTTTAATCAGGTTATTTGCAAAAACAGTTCGCGAAAAGTATTAAGTTTCCCCGTTAGGAAACTTTAGAGTATAATTTTACACCGGAAATAGCTCCGTTCCCAAAATTTATTTTCCAGGTTTCCGGCATACAGGGTGTCCGTTTTAAGCAGGTTTTACTGTATTTGTATAAAATAATTCTATCTTATTCGCGATGAACGTTTATTCGAAAGTAATTAGTTTTACTGCTATTCATTATAAACTTTATAATTTCTTTTCTTTCATGTAGATATGAGGTTCATTAATATGAAATACCAGACTGGATAAGAAGAATTTTCATGCATGCTCCTTTTACTACCCATGAACTAACGTTCACCGTTTGTATTTCTAAACAGCCTGATCAGGCGCATGGTTTACAAAATGAATACTTTTTCTGCTTTTCTTTTATTTACAAAAACTTAAATAAAATATTAATAATGGCATCAAAATAAAAATAAAATGGCATTAATTTTACTCACAATAAATCATCAAAACAATTTATTCTACTTCCTTTCAATTTGTCAAAAAATTTAAAGTTTCCTTAATTAATGCAATTGCATTTATATGCAATCTGTGAAGTCGAAGATATACTTTTACTAACTTACAGCTGCGGACTGACTGACTGACTGACTGACTGACTGAATGAATGACTGACTGACTGACTGAATGACTGACTGACTGACTGACTGACTGATGGATTGATTGATTCATTTATTTATTTGCCTTGCTTTCTCCCTGTTCTAAAATTGTACAAATTTCATACGGTTTTTCTTTCGTTGAAAGCTCTGCTTTTAGGCCACAAATTCTATTTTTAACAAGTGTCCTTCGAATCTAAGAAGAAAATTCCTGCAGTATCTGTATGAAATTTAAAATGCAATTAGTTCTGTGAAATCTACCTACTGACCTCTCAATGGTGTTTACATTATACATCTGCCATGAAACTCCTTTTTTCGAATTTAAACTTTCAGGCTGGCATTTCAAAGGGATAGTACTCCATTCACTCCGACACCTAATTTACACTGCTCAAAATTACAATTACAGAGAAATAAAGAACGTTGTATACGTAAAACAAAGGATTTGACAGAAACTTTGAACAGAGATTTCAGCTTGCGTGTCCTGCGCCCTACCAACCGAAAGATAATTTGACTTTTTAGTATTATCTATTATCACATCTCAAACGTTGGAGGCTATAAAAGTTATAAATTTATAAATATTTTCGATATAAGAAGGTCTGTAAAGCCACAATCTTAATTATTTATTTTTATCACAAATTAAAAACAAAATCTCTAAAATTGTTTCAAGTCTTAAAATTGGAAGGAAGAAAGACTGGAGATTGAACAGGGAGATAGCCTGTCATTTGCTTTGCCATTGCTTGACCCTATAGATTCTAATGCTCCCTTCCCAAATTTAATACCTCAAAAGATTTAGATTAAGTTCAGCATGGTCATTTTGTTTTGTAATTTACGTCCTCCAACGTTAACTCATATCGGACAATGAATGAAATGGATGAAATAATGCTCAAATGAGTCCGGGGTCCATGGAGCTTAGAGTTACCCGACATTTGTCTGTCAGGATAAGGGAAACCCCCGGAAGAAACCTTATCCAGGAAACTCGCCCTGACCGACATCCGAACTCGGGACCTCTTGCATGTGAGGCAGACATGCTACCATCTACGCTACCAAGGCGCGCAGGATGGTCATAACATCTTGGGTTTCTAAGTTATAAACAAGTAGCTACATATCAGTTTAAAAAAAATGGGTGCTCCTTGTTGGTGATGTCATTTGATTGTTGTAAAAGCATTCCATTCAATTGCCGCGAACGGGGAGATCAGCGAATGGGGAGGAGTGTGCAATATCTTATCTTCGCAACGACTCCACACTATTCCCAGGCTGGGTACGTCTCGTATTGATTTGATATTACGTAAAGCATGGGGCTTACAATTAAATTATTAACATATATCGGTTCCAAGCTCAGATCCAAAGAAAAAGAGGACATTAGGACATATATAGTTTTACCAGGTAAGGGCGTGGCAGAGCACGATTTATACTTCATTACTCTCATAATCACTGCAATTATATCGCCATGATTATATTATTTTCAGAATAAATTTCAATAACCTATGTTTTCTCTGATAGCATTTATACATATCCACCAAGAAACAGCGTACGTAATTTACAGCTGAACTATCCTTCTGGAAGACGATGAATTAAATGTATCAATGAAAGCACACCAAAAAAGAAGTAGAAGGAACACGCAGAGCGTTACATTCGCGTTTTCCGTGTGAGAGAAAACTGGGGAGTGAACCTCAGAATTTTTTTTTTATTTCTTTCTAACCAAAACCTTCCTCTCCCCGTGCCCTTCTTGTGCAGCACCAGTTGACACAGCACTTAGTACCTGAGCCACAGCGGTGATAAATGGACCAGAGTGTAGGTTAAAACTTGCTGGTATGCGACTGTGTTTCAGTGAGTTATAACACGTCAGTGAAATAAAAGCTTCTGATTGGATACGAACGTGATGCTCCTACAAAAGTATAATAATGATAATGATGATGACAATGATGCTGTTAACCTATTCTGCGTTTCGTCAGTTATCCAAAGCTATACAAAATCCTTCCCAATTAAGAGCAGTTTACATGCTGTTTGAATAAAATTCTCTATTGGATTCATGTCTGTGGATTGCGGCGGTGTCGGTATCCATCGTGGAGTACTATACAACAACCATAACCTGCATCTAGAGCTGTGTGTTTTGATCATTATCTTGTGTGAACATATAATCCTCAGAAAGACCCATATTATTCACACTTCTGGACAGATGTGTTTTAGGATGTTTATATAAATCTTATGGTTTATAATTCCATCAATAAAATACAAATCCTCCACACCATTTTCACTCATGCAGCCCCAGATAAGTACTGAACCGCCTCCATGTTTGACTAGAGCTGTTATATTTTTCTCCTCAACCTTACAATTCTTCTTTCTCCACACTATTACTCGCCATTTTGACTTAAAGAGCTCAAATTATCTCTTGTCAGTAAATACAACCTTCATCCAGAAATCATACCCATCGTATTTAGGTTCCTTTGGAAAACCAACTATCTTCTTTCTGTTGATTTTACTAATGTATGGTTTTCTACGGGCTGTTCGGGCTACATACTCAGCTTCATAAAGCACGTTTCTTATAGAAACGTAGAACCAGACTGAAAAATTCAATGCAATAGCCGGGATTTGAACCACAGATCTTCTGGTGTCCATCCAGCCGCTCTAACCATTGAGCTACTATGGCCAACTTGCCGATATGACATTAAATTCTCCAACTGACTCATATTTTTCCCGGTAAACCACTTAGGAGTTCTCACAAACACATGAGACAACTATCTTAATGGCGACTTACAAAAAGTAAGTATTTTAAGGCCCGGGCTTTATAGTTAACCACTATTAGGTCAATTAATGGAAATTAATTTTTCTATCACACTGGCCGTGTGTAGGCTAAATTGTGGAAACGTAAGTGGTTTACTCCTAAGTGGTTTACCGGTAAAAATACGAGTAAGTTGGAGAATTTAATGTCATATCGGCACGTTTGCCATAGTAGCTCAATGGTTAGAACGGCTGGATGGAGACCAAAAGATCCGTGGTTCAAATTCCCGCTATGGCATTGAATTTTTCAGTCTGGCTCTACTTTTCCACAATTTAGCCTACACACGGCCAGTGTGAAAGAAAAATTAATTTCCATTAATTGACCTAATAATAGTCCGAACTATAAGGCCCGGGCCTTAAGGTACTTACTTGTTGTAAGTCGCCATTAAGGTAGTTGTCTAACGTGTTTATGAGAACTCCTAAGTGGTTTACCGGGAAAAATATGAGTCAGTTGGAGAATTTAATGTCATATCGGCAAGTTGGCCATAGTAGCTCAATGGTTAGAGTGGTTGGACGGAGACCAGAAGATCCGTGGTTCAAATTCCCGCTATGGCATTGGATTTTTCAGTCTGGCTCTACTTTTCCACAATTTAGCCTACACACGGCCAGTGTGAAAGAACAATTAATTTACACGTTTATTATAGTTCGTGCTGAAACGGACTTTCCTGTATGTGTTTGATCTGCAATAGCAAGTTTTGGAGCACTTAGTTTAGGCTTTTTCTTGACTTCTCTAAGTAACTGTCGTTTCTCCATCTCGGATAGAATTGCAGTACGACCGCTTCTTGATTAATTTTCTTACGTTTTGTTTTGATCAAACTTGCATATAACAGTCTTCACGGTACTGAAAAGTCTTCCAATGGTTTCTCCAATTTCTTGAATAGATTTTCCTTTTTTAAATAACGAGATGCAAATTTCCCTCTCCTCTTTTGTAGTTTCACGACGTTTTCGACCCATATTAAATAACAGTCAACGGCTTTGAAGTCAGAGATGGAAGTGTCAACGACACAACTGTATAAGAAACGGGGAGGGGTGTGTGTCAGCGGGGCACCATATCTGGGATCTTGTTTACTAGACTAATACCTGTTTGACATAAAATGGGACATGATTTTAAATAACGTAGAGCTGTTCACTAATTAAGCAATATATGAATCCAAATTGTGTTTTGTTTTTCAATATAGATATCAACCGATGTAAGGAAATAGTTATTGTTCGTTTCTTATATATATATATATTTTTCTGACTGTGCTTGTTATCTTCTGTGTGCTGTGATTGGAAGAATACTTTTGGGGGTATCTGTAACTTTAATTTAAAAGTAATTTATATCATAACGTAAGCCTCACGGAGACCACAACGTTGTATAGTACCATATATTTGGTGTTTGTGAGGTAAAAAGTACGCCTCCCAGATAAAAGCTATTTTCAGACTTTTGCTTCTGTGTAAAACGCAAGCCTTTCCCGGAGAGAAGCCATTCCAAAACCAAACAGTGCCTCTTCATTTGTTTAAACAACTGCCTGCCGATGACCGTGAAGCAAAGCAACAGAAAGGGAAGAGAGCGGTTCTGTTGGTTACATGTCGAGTCTAATAAGCTACTGAATAAACAACTCTTTTTTTACCCTTTAAAGCTCAATAAGTGCCTGCCATAGCTGTATTTCAGGAACATACAGTATGTCAATTGTTAGACATATATTTGTTAGGATAGGGAATATATAGGGGAAAACCCAAAATTATAATTAAACAAATAAACCTTCAATTTAGATATAATTTCTGCTAACTATGAGCAGCACTAGCCCATGGTCATTTAAGAAATATTAGCTGTTAGCTTGACTGTTCATATGAAATATTTCTGACTTCTTATTTTAAGGACATCACCTGTTTGAAATATATTTGAATTTTAATACAGACTTAACGGTTTAATGCGTAATTCATATTTTATATATTTAATGTATAATGTGTACATTAAAATTAGCCTTCCATATTTTTTATTTTTTCAAAAAAGTGCTATAAAGATCGTCACTATACTTTTAAGCAAAATATTTTGTTTAATCTCTTTGATAGTATACAAATAAACTATATGATTAAATTCCTAATTGTTGGATAACTAGTTTAAGGTCACTGAGAGGTTAGTTTTACCCACACAGGGCTAATTTTTACCAATATTAAAATTTGAATATATGGAAAGCTAAACATTATCAGAAATTGAAATTCGGCATGATTACTATATAAGGATGAGTGTATTTAACTACTGTATAATATTTAAATTACGTTCACATAGGGCCACACAGTGTGTGTCCTAAAAAGAAATATTGCACTCTATATTTCAGGTGCACCTTACTTATAGGAATTTAAAGCTACATTTACCAAGTTTTATCCTAAATAACCTAAGGGACAGTTTTGTAATATAGGCTAAATGAAAATCACATATAGTTTATATTATGCACATGAAAAATTAATTACTTTTGAGTAAAAAAAAGATTATATTTTCAAGGACTTAATATTTATTTTCATCCATTTTATAAATTGCATGAATATAAATTTTAGCCGAATGTGTCCAACGAACATTGACAAATAACCACTACAAATTTTGTGTCAATATATTTTATAGTTTTTGAGAAACATGCACCTAAAGTATGAAAAATCAAGGTTTTGGGAAATCACGATCAATGATTAAGCACCATTCTCAGGAAGTGGGCGTAATCATTACGCCGCCATATTTAAATTGACGAATTAAAGGACTTTAATAACAGCTCACAACCTATGTTATATATCATTTTAAACCTGAAGAATTATATAATTTTTTAACATTAAAAACAAAAAATGGATTTTTTGAAATCTATCGACCTCCCAGTGCCATTAGGGAATAAATATTAAATGTAATATTTCAGATATTGGGTTAATATCATCAGAATTAACGAGAAACCACTGTATTTTGAGATATTTCAAAATTATAATTCTAATGCAAAACCTCCCGCCTTTACTTTGTTTAAAGAACAGTTACTGTACATAAAAGCCAACGAACAGTTCCTCTTCAAGTAATTTAATATGTAAAAATCTGATAAATCCCTTAATTATATGTGCGTAAACCTTTGCGCTGTTAAATACATTGTTTTTTGGAAGCTGGACTTAGAGACAGAAGCTTAGATCGTTGTATAATTTTCTTTAAAAGGTTTGCAGCTGTAACATCAGGATAAAACTAAAGTAGCAGACTTGTAGTGTTTCGTATATAACATTCTGTTTTTTGTCCTTGTTCCATTTATACCCCGCCTTTAACTGCTATGGTCATGTCGGCGGCCGTTCTCCTTTGGAACATACTGAAGGTGTTAAGTCGTTATCATTGATTTTTAATCATTAGATCCCGCACACATTCACACTCTCATTCATACTTCCAGACTCTGAGGAAGATGGGGAATTATCTTGGTCGGAGAAAATTCCCCACCTCCACCGCCGGGAATCGAACCCGGGACCCCTAGCACGGCAGGCAGGTGCTCTACCGGCTGAGCTACGGGGCCAGTATTTACGGTAATTTTAGTCAAATGAGTAACATCAATCACAAATTTTCACATCAGATAATATTCACTTTGACTATGATTGGGTTTATGACTAACATATGACATACGACAACGAATTAAAATGGCTAATATATCTGGGAGTAATGGTTCAAGTTTGATCACATTAATGTAGTTCAACGTACATAGGGGCACTGTTTCTGAAAATTTCAGTCATGCTTTGTGATCACTTTGTTACATATGGTGCTATTTATAAAGTGGAAAACGAAAAATATGGAAGAACTAAAGCCACAACTCCTGCATTTTCCCCTACACTCTTAGAAAAAAATAAAATTTGGGCTACACAGTGTGGCTGTACGACGTATTCTAACAACCACGTGGAAGGTCTACGTACTTATTGAACTTAAATGAGGGCGATCTTGACAGCCAAATAGAATTCTATGAATAGTACTAATGTTTGGTAAATAGGAATGGAGAGTTTCTGACAAAGACCGTATAATCTGGTGAGATTCAATTCAAACTTAGCGGAACAGCGAATCATAATTGAGTGTAATGTACCCAGACAACCCGCAGGCTTGTGGCGACAAGGCGGTCAATCAACCGGGTGTGAATGTCTGGCTGTTAAACCTTATTCTTTGAACGTACAGTTACTGGCAGCGGACCGAGTGGGATGGCTTAGATAGTTTCTTCTCTGGCCCGCATTGGGGGGGGGGGCGGGGGGCCCGAGTTCGATTCCCGTGGCCCACCTACACGACCCATGGGTTTTTCGGGAGGGGGGTGTCGTGGGTCGCTAGGTAGGTTAACTAAATCCATATAATTTCCTGCCCCTCCATTTCATCTCCATTATCATTTCATATCATCTCTCATTTGGTGATCTCATTCAGGGTAGAAGTGTCGGCGGGTATCTCGGCGGTGCATGGCGGGATGATATGCTCTGAGAAAAACTACTTCCTCCTCCGGTAGGTTGGTTGCCGGTCTCCGCTCCTCTGCTGGTCCTGTTTTGGGACCCCCAGCGAGGGACCTTTGGGGCTCGACTGCTGGGCTCGCTGCCGTCCCGCAGTAGGGGAGCGTGTCCGTTGTCCTGGCCTGTCGGGGGAAGTCTCTATCTAGGTAAACTATAGGGACCCTGCCCTCTGTACTGTCGTGGCTCCTTGGGTCGGCCACCCTCTGTCTCCTTCATCTCACCCTTCCTCCCGGGTCATAGGTACATGGGCCCAGCATGGTGGCCTACGTACCAAATCCCCTCCGTAATTAAATCCTAATCCTACAGCACCGGGTATTTACAAATATTCTGCGCATCAGTTATGTGCGTACGGATGTTAGGTAACTGTAAGCTCTAGGGACACAGGACTCATGTGAGTATCATTTAAAATATTTTGTTTATTCACCCTCTCATGATACTAATAGTAACTATGTTAAACAAGAATTCCAACGAGTTCTTAAAAACAGTCCATCACATTCGAAACTGTGTGAAGTGCGAAATTGTGTAAATAGCAACACAGATTCAAATATAAACTTTCAAGTGTGCTCCAATAACATCATGCGATGTAGAGAGAACATTTTCTCAATACAAAAATATTCTGTCAGACAATAGAACAAGTTTCAACTTTGAGAATTTACGAATGTACGTAGCTGTACATTGCATTAAAATTAAGGACTATAATTAAAATTTAAACAACGTTATTTCAATGTTATTTCAAAAGAGATAATGAATGAGCTAAGGGGCTTTCTCCTTTTATTACGAAGGGGGACCCAAAAGAAACCGGATTGTCATAAAAAACTTTATTGATAAACCTTTTTACAAAATTACTTCAGTCACCTTCAAAATACTCTCCATTACATTCAATGCACCTGTCAAGTCTCTTTTCCCACTGTGGAAGCATGTTTGGAACACTTCAAGTTTGATATTGTCCAGTGGCCTTTGCGAAGCTGTTTTTACCGCCTTCTCTCGCAGACGCCTTAAAACATCAAAGTAAAAGTGCTGGTTAACAGTCTGGCCAGGGGGTACGAATTCCCGATGCACAATTCCACGAACATCAAAAAAGACAATGATCTTCGTCTTCACATTTCACCTCACTTGCCTTGCTTTTTTGGTCTAGGAGAGTTGGGAGTCCGCCACTAGCTTGACCCTTGCTTGTTTTCTGGCTCATACCCGTAACGCCAACTCTCATCCCCTGTAATAACTTTGTTCAAGATGTTTGGATCACGTGCAATCTCTGTTTTCAAGTCCTGACACATATTCATACGGATGGATTTATGCTCCTTTGTGAGAAGGCGCGGAACAAATTTAGCAGCAACACGTCTCATGTGCAAATCCTCCCTCAAAATCCGCTGGCAGGAGATCCAGCTGATTCCTGTCGCTGCTGTAATTTGTTCGATAGTTTGGCGAAGATCCTCGTTGATATTTTGTGTGCACCTTTTCAATGTTCTCCTCATTTCGCGATGTTGAAGGGCGTCCAGAACGAGCTTGGTCTTCAAAATTCATCTCACCACGTTTAAAGTGCCCAAACCACTCGAAAACCTGTGTGCGGCTCAAAGCGTTCTCCTGGAAAGCTTCCTGAAGCATTTGGCGTGACTCCGTTGCAGTTTTATTAAGTAGGAAACAAAATTTCACACACACTCTTTGTTCTTTTATAGTTACCATTACGACTTCGCAGAGGTAATCCGTCAACAGTCAGAGAAACACAATACCACATTCGCACGTTCAGCTCTACATTGACGCCGTCTGCACAGCTGTTTCATGACGGTCTCTACTAACACCATCTAGCGTAAAAACCTTGCGCTACGTATACGAATGGCAGTGCCATCGGAGTCCGGTTTCTCGTATATACAGGCAATTAGTCAAAAGCCTCTGTTTGTCGTCGACTGACTACATATCCAAGGTTGGAATCCGCTATAGGGTGCTTTACAGAAGTCCTTCTCTCACCTACAATTCTTTTAAACAAACGTAATTCTATGGTCTCAGGGTAGCAAACTTATTAGTTTCGGTGTCTTAAGTTCTTGCCCTGCTTATGACCGTTTATGTTGACCTTAGGGGTTTCGTGGTGTTCCTAGCAAATGCCTAACAGAGGGTGGGTTCATGAGGCTTCAGTAGTAGTGTTACATTAAGGTTTTTTGGGGGGAGGGGTTGACAGGAATTGCGAGAGTTGCAAAGGCACAGGGTTTGGAACCCGGTGCCGAGATCATATGCTAAGTGACAAAACTACCAGGTTTTGTAGGGGCTTAAAAGGTTTAGGGGTTTTAACCTTTAAGTAAATGTAACTGGGAGCGTAATTATGGATAAGGTAGAGCAGAAAAAACCATCTAATTCAGAATGAACTTAGTAACTGTATTTCAGAGATGCCTAGCGTTTCTACAGGGCACTCCCTGGATCTGGATGAGATCAGCGGCCCTTTGGTTACATTTAAATATATAATAACATAATGCCACTATACATTTAGTTGTATGGCTGAACCTGGTGCGACTGGCAAGAGGTGTACGGTCTGGTGCTCCCTTTTAGCGATTTTACTCGTAGCAGCACTTTACAATAAACTCTTGTTGATCTTTACAGAGACCATCAGCAAGTTCCCTATTAAGTCCCCCGGGTGCTAGCTCAACCAAGTTTAAATAGGTGCCCTAGCCAAAAGCCAAATCAGCGATTCCCACGCTGACTGTTAATTTCCTTCCAACTATTGCACCATATTGTGCAATCATTGTTTACATCATTAAGAACATGTTTAGACCTGCTACTGACCACCTAAGCATATCAATTCACCAGTCCAAAGTACATGTTTTGCCAGTCAGCAGAATTTAAGCTTAATCATCAACCAACAGCTTTGCTCAAACTCAAGGTACCGGAAATAAATGTTACATAATAATGATTATAGTAATTTACAGACTTTGCTCAGCGTACACACGCAACAGTAGGATAGGTTTTCAAATACGGAATTATTTGGGACATCAGTGAGCCTTGTGGCCTGTCTACTTCTTGGGTTGCTTCACATCATCACTTCGTCCTAGGGGATGTTAGCCGGAATAGGTTGTAGTTCCAGTGGGGTAAGATAAGCAAAACATGCAGGTAGATTGTATTACCAGCAATGAAAATGGAAATTAAAGTTTGCACTCTGAAAGTATGAAAGGAAAGTGGACCAGCATATGAACTGCAGTGAAAAAATGCAACATTTTAGTTGAGGATAAACAGAAAGACCGCTCCAGCGCTGCATGGTAAAAACGTGGAAAAATAGAATCACTACTTCATAATAGAATCACTACTGTATACACAGTAGACTATGTATCTAACAGATGAAACACGCATAACTAATAAGGCGAAAGGCAAAGCAATACTTGCGGATATTTCGAGTCCATTACAGGTTAAACACATTAAGGAAACACTAATGTGTTTTAGAAAACAATGCCGGTCCTGATGAAAGACGGAAGAGATACACCCGCCACCACATGGTAGAGTTTCCTAATTGTAACCTGATTACGCATTTAAACCCATTTTCCAGCACATTAACGATCTGGATCAGATCGAGCAACATGGAACCTGAGAACAACACTGCTAATGGTGTAGGAGCAGCTATTCCTGTTCCAATTAATTTGACGGAAAATTATTTTAATTTAACAGCAAAACTATGTCGTTATTACAGAATCAGTAGGCAGAGATGTAATCGCTCTTAGTGCCGGGAAATATTGTGCAAATTAATTAACGTTTGCGAAAAAAGAATGAATACATAACGAAATACTAAACCAAAATGCTCTTAAGTTGACTAATATACATGCAATTAAAATCAATGCTTCTACACTACATTAAAATAATTTTAAATCCTAACAATGAAACGTAAATATATAGCTAAAGTGTGCACTCATATACATTTCTCCACCTATTCTTGTACAAATTACTCCTAAAAATGTACATTTTTGCTTTATCATAATAGAGATAAACGCCCGTAACAATGGCGTTGTAATAGATATTTTCCCACAAGTAACTGGGTTTTTTAGAAAAAAAATATTTCAAATGTTTTCTGACAAGCAATTAACTAATTTTCAAAGTGTAGACTTTTTTTTTTTTTTTTTTTGCAATTTACGTCCTCCACCATTAAGTCGCATCGGACGATGAATGAAATGGGTGAAATGATGCTCAAATGAGTCCGGTGTCCATGGAGCTTAGTTACCCGACATTCGTCTATCAGGATAAGGGAAAACCCTGGAAAAACCTTATTAAGGCAACTCACCCTGACCGAGATTAGAATTCGGGACCTCTTGAACGACGGGCCCAAATGACCTTGTTGTCGACGGGCCCTAAAACACCACACACTCACTCACTCACTCACTCACACCTCTTGAACGAGAGGCAGACACTCTACCATCTACGCCACCGAGGCGGGCATAGACCATTAGATTCTATGGTCTGGAGCCATCGTTCAGCGAGGTTCATTATCCCGCGATGGTGCGAGTTTTTGGTTTTTGATGCGAAGAATTCGGTGACACTAACTTCAACTGTTTGAATATTGTCAAAATTTCTTCCGCGTTAAAAATGAGAAATGGATAAAAAATATGATAATCTAATGGTGCGAGATCGAGGCCGTATGCTGGATGTGTTAGCATTTCGGTTCTTCAATTCCTGAATTTTATCCACGGTTGTTCTTGCAGTATGGGGAGTTGCATTGTCCTCTTGCAACAGAACTCTATTTCAGTTAACTAATGCTGGCCATCTCCGTCTGAAAATTTCATGAACTCGTGTCAGTTGTTGAGAATAGAGATTCGCATCGATCGCCCGCCCGTTTGGAACAAACTCCCGTTGAATCACACCAAAATTCCACCAGATTCACATTACTTTGGGAGTGAACTGATTTTTTTTAAACACTAGAAAGACCGCAGTCGTCATTTTGGCGGATGCGGTGCTTTAGAACACAGATTTCTTGCTTATGTTTTCTTTCTACACTTGCCATGTTATACGACTTTTAATACATACTTATAACAAACACGTCCACAAAGAATTAAGCAATTTGGACCTTTCTAAAAACTGGTACAAAGAACTCCTACTAGAAGGGCCACCAACCGTCATTTTGACGGGTACGGAAGTGTGAACAATAGCTTTAGGATCTGTTCACATCTGTTGTTGTTTTCCTTGCTGATTGGTTTATGTTAGTCTGCAGACCCTTTGTCGATTAGTAAGAAAATTTTATTGCCCAAGTGGCGCAATTCGTGCTACCACTTATATATTTACGAGGTGTTGGAGCTTTCCGTTGAAGTTGTTATGGTCGAATACCTAGGGACCACCATTTTGCAGGAACACAAAGAGCAGAAACAAACTGGCTGAAATTTTGTGGTTTATGCGATTTGATGACAAGGACACACGTTCTCAAAGATTAAGAACAGATCGTTTTGCAGCTGCTATTCCTGTCTGGAATCCTTTTATTGCCAATTTCTTGCAGTGTTACATTCCAAGTGAAAATATCACTGTGGATGAGCAACTGTTTCCTTGCAAGACTAGGTGTTCTTTCATTCAATATATGAGCAATAAACCGCACAAATTTGGAATAAAGTTTTGGCTTGTAGTTGATGCAAATTTAAAGTATTTGGTGAATAATTTTCCTTACCTGGGCAAAGTCGAGCAGCGCCCTACAGGTGTTCCTCTTGTAGAGCATGTTGTAGTGCGTCTTATATAGCCCTTTGGTTTTGCAGGAAGAAATATTAAATGTGACAACTTTTCCACAACAAAATGCCTTGCAGAAAGTTTGAAGTGTAAAAGTACAAGCATTGTTGGCAGAGTAATGAAATGTAAAGGGAAGTCCCTCAATCAGGAAAATGTTCTGCAGCACCTTTGCACACAACTGTACTTTATAACTCAGGTGACGTAACTATGACATGCTATCAGGGGAAAGAGGACAAAACTGTGCTACTTTTGAGTTCAATGCATGGCACAGTTACTATAAATAAACAATATCCTAAAAAGCTACCAGAATCACTGGCGTACCACAATAACACAAAGTACGGCGTTGATGTCATAGATTAAATGGATCGACTGTACACAGTGAAATATGAATGCAGAAGATAGCCTATGCATGTTTTTTCAATGTGTTGGCCTTGGCAGCTATTAATGCATGGGTACTCTATGAGGAAGTAACAGGTGAAAAAGTAAGCAGATGTCAGTTCATATACAACTTAGCAGAAGAGTTGCCTTCAGCATATAAATCCACAAGGGTACAAAATACACTTCCTAACACAGTACCTCAGTAGAGCAAGATTTGGAGGACTTGCCAAATTGGCGGATGCAGAGGGAAGAATAGGAGCATACATTTATGTAGCAAGTGCAGCAAGTATGTTTGTGGACCGTGTTTAGGCAACGGTTAATACACGTGTGTTAGGTGCCACGATGCTACAGGTGGCTTTCAAATGGTTTATAAATGTTTTTTTTTTCCTATATGCTTGGTATTCAAAATTTTATGTTGAAACACATGTTAAGGGAAGTTGTCCGTTTCACATTTGGTTATCGTATATATCTGAATTAAATTTTAGGCTTAAAATCTTCATTTTATCATGTAATTCTTCAGACAAATGTAAAATTATATACTGGTAAACTGTATAAACAATATTAAATAAGCTGTAATGCATTCAAATTTGTTTACTACTTTAAAATGGGCAAATAAAACTGCACCCATGAGAATGATGGGTTGGTCCTTCTCGGTAGACCATTGTCGCCGGTCCTTCTAGTGTTAAAGACGATTTTGGCAGGTTTACGGGGGTCAAGTTTCGAGGCATAAATATTTAGGTATTGTACCCATTTTTCATCACAACTGACAATTCTCCTGACAAATCTATCATCTATAGAATTACGGATAAGTTGAAGACAGATACCTACTCTACGTTCAGCCTGTTGAGGTGTCAGTTCATGAGGTAAAGATATACAGCTTCTAAATGTCTTAATGTGGCGAAGTATGGTATCAAGTTCTTCTAAAAGCCTACGGGTATTTTTTCTGGTATACCTTCTTATACCACATATAAAGTCTGAAGCCCGTGCCTTGATACCAAACTTTTAAATAATTTATAATATGCATGGGGTATCCCTGGTTCTTCATTATCTCCTTACCTTTTGTCTGTCTAATCTGTCAAAAGATTTCTCCAGATCTATGAATGCCATAACTGTAGGTAGATTATATTCCCTCCTTTTCTCAATTAACTGCCTAATTGAGAGGATATCCGCGCAGGATCTCCCTTTTCTAAATCCGTTGTGTTAATTTTTACAATAATGCTTCTGTAATTGGTTTCATTCCATTATTCAACATTCCTGATGAAAAGTTCCTGGTGGCAACAGGTACAGCCGGCTCCTGTGGCCTCCTGCGGACTTTTTACACATCACCGCGGACCCGGACTTGCATAACTTCCCCGGGTCCAGAGATCCAGGTTTTACAGAGAGCAAATCATACCATGTGCGGTGAAAGACCCGGCGATTTTTGAACCCAGAAGCACACAACCAGGATGAAAAGCAAGGTGAAATGGAGGGGGCATGAAATTCGGGAACGTAATTATCAGGGCTAGGAAGTTCGTACCGCTCGCCGTTCCCTATGTAGGTTGCGTCCGACACTCTCCCGGCGTCCAAACAAGTCACAGATAAGAATCGCACAGCAGAGAGTCATTGAAACCGGTTGCTCAGAGAAAAAATGACTTATGAGGTATTTGTAAATGCACATCTATTTAGATCATTATGTACAACATACAAATTCTTATACATTACATACGAGTTTGTCTCTGGCTGATCTTATTATTTAAATAGACACATTGTGGCAACACCCAAGTAATTATAACGAGGATTGTAACATTTCCTGATCGGACGCAAACAATATCCAAATAGTAAAACTAATTTCTTAAATATCTGAAGACTTACGAGACCAAATGCCAAAGCAAGAATTTTACTAGACATTTACTCATCTGCGGCTGTATTACTAAAACAATAATGTACCTTTGAAGCCTTTAAAATGAAGAAACTCATTATATATCCCATAAAATAAGATTTATTTGATTGATAATCTGTTGTAAATTCGTTAATGATTTCAGCTAATTTAGTTTCTCAATCTGGCTTCTCTTTTTTCCATGTTTGCTGAAGTATCCCTCTGAAATGTAAATGCAAATAATGAAGTAAATAAGGACATGAATTAAGTACAGTTCTAGGAAACACACAATGGTTGTGCAGCAAATTTAGTTGCTCATCTTTGAAGCACAACAAAGATGTTATTCGAATGTCTTCCTTCCTACCAACGTGCTCTGTGTCATGCAATTACACCTGTTTTGCAGTAATGAGTTGCATTTTATGATGAACCTTGCCCTTGCTAGTAGCGCTGCGTTGTGTAGCCATGCCTGGCCGCTCTTACACTGCTCAAGGAAATCGCTACGAACTTCGTAGCTCTCATACTTATCTTTGCCAGTGTTCACTTAGCGGCTACGAAAGTTCCCAAAAAAGCCCATCGATCAGAAAAATCGGCTACGTGGCTGAGTTAGTGTGCCAAAACCGCCTTCGTAGAATGATCGAAGGTGAAATGAGTGACAAAACCAATTTAGTAATATTAAGCTCGCATCTGCGCTTACCGATGTTTCACATTTTCTCTCACACAAGCTCGAAACACAAAATTGCTTCGCTTATTAACTAACAAATTTAACTTGCGAATGGAGGGGAAAAATATGAAGCTTCTAAATTTAACAACGAAGCCGTATTTCATTTCCGATTTTTAACAATCTTCGTCCCTAAATCCCTGAACGCTCTCATTGTACATATTTCGTTAAATTATTCAGTCAGTTACACTTTGATTACCATCGCAGAATTGCTGCAGTAAATGCCTGTTCCATGAATCATTAACAAGCAGAAAAGAGGGGGGTGGCAAAGGAAGCAACCAAACCCCCGTGACGTCACAATATTCAGGTAAACATCCTGATAAAATGCAGTGCAGTTTGCAAACAGGTTGTGTGCTAATTCCAGACTCATCTACTACCGCCCTCATTTCATGTGGTTTATGCGATTTGATGACAAGGACACACGTTCTCAAAGATTAAGAACAGATCGTTTTGCAGCTGCTATTCCTGTCTGGAATCCTTTTATTGCCAATTTCTTGCAGTGTTACATTCCAAGTGAAAATATCACTGTGGATGAGCAACTGTTTCCTTGCAAGACTAGGTGTTCTTTCATTCAATATATGAGCAATAAACCGCACAAATTTGGAATAAAGTTTTGGCTTGTAGTTGATGCAAATTTAAAGTATTTGGTGAATAATTTTCCTTACCTGGGCAAAGTCGAGCAGCGCCCTACAGGTGTTCCTCTTGTAGAGCATGTTGTAGTGCGTCTTATATAGCCCTTTGGTTTTGCAGGAAGAAATATTAAATGTGACAACTTTTCCACAACAAAATGCCTTGCAGAAAGTTTGAAGTGTAAAAGTACAAGCATTGTTGGCAGAGTAATGAAATGTAAAGGGAAGTCCCTCAATCAGGAAAATGTTCTGCAGCACCTTTGCACACAACTGTACTTTATAACTCAGGTGACGTAACTATGACATGCTATCAGGGGAAAGAGGACAAAACTGTGCTACTTTTGAGTTCAATGCATGGCACAGTTACTATAAATAAACAATATCCTAAAAAGCTACCAGAATCACTGGCGTACCACAATAACACAAAGTACGGCGTTGATGTCATAGATTAAATGGATCGACTGTACACAGTGAAATATGAATGCAGAAGATAGCCTATGCATGTTTTTTCAATGTGTTGGCCTTGGCAGCTATTAATGCATGGGTACTCTATGAGGAAGTAACAGGTGAAAAAGTAAGCAGATGTCAGTTCATATACAACTTAGCAGAAGAGTTGCCTTCAGCATATAAATCCACAAGGGTACAAAATACACTTCCTAACACAGTACCTCAGTAGAGCAAGATTTGGAGGACTTGCCAAATTGGCGGATGCAGAGGGAAGAATAGGAGCATACATTTATGTAGCAAGTGCAGCAAGTATGTTTGTGGACCGTGTTTAGGCAACGGTTAATACACGTGTGTTAGGTGCCACGATGCTACAGGTGGCTTTCAAATGGTTTATAGATGTTTTTTTTTTTCCTATATGCTTGGTATTCAAAATTTTATGTTGAAACACATGTTAAGGGAAGTTGTCCGTTTCACATTTGGTTATCGTATATATCTGAATTAAATTTTAGGCTTAAAATCTTCATTTTATCATGTAATTCTTCAGACAAATGTAAAATTATATACTGGTAAACTGTATAAACAATATTAAATAAACTGTAATGCATTCAAATTTGTTTACTACTTTAAAATGGGCAAATAAAACTGCACCCATGAGAATGATGGGTTGGTCCTTCTCGGTAGACCATTGTCGCCGGTCCTTCTAGTGTTAAAGACGATTTTGGCAGGTTTACGGGGGTCAAGTTTCGAGGCATAAATATTTAGGTATTGTACCCATTTTTCATCACAACTGACAATTCTCCTGACAAATCTATCATCTATAGAATTACGGATAAGTTGAAGACAGATACCTACTCTACGTTCAGCCTGTTGAGGTGTCAGTTCATGAGGTAAAGATATACAGCTTCTAAATGTCTTAATGTGGCGAAGTATGGTATCAAGTTCTTCTAAAAGCCTACGGGTATTTTTTCTGGTATACCTTCTTATACCACATATAAAGTCTGAAGCCCGTGCCTTGATACCAAACTTTTAAATAATTTATAATATGCATGGGGTATCCCTGGTTCTTCATTATCTCCTTACCTTTTGTCTGTCTAATCTGTCAAAAGATTTCTCCAGATCTATGAATGCCATAACTGTAGGTAGATTATATTCCCTCCTTTTCTCAATTAACTGCCTAATTGAGAGGATATCCGCGCAGGATCTCCCTTTTCTAAATCCGTTGTGTTAATTTTTACAATAATGCTTCTGTAATTGGTTTCATTCCATTATTCAACATTCCTGATGAAAAGTTCCTGGTGGCAACAGGTACAGCCGGCTCCTGTGGCCTCCTGCGGACTTTTTACACATCACCGCGGACCCGGACTTGCATAACTTCCCCGGGTCCAGAGATCCAGGTTTTACAGAGAGCAAATCATACCATGTGCGGTGAAAGACCCGGCGATTTTTGAACCCAGAAGCACACAACCAGGATGAAAAGCAAGGTGAAATGGAGGGGGCATGAAATTCGGGAACGTAATTATCAGGGCTAGGAAGTTCGTACCGCTCGCCGTTCCCTATGTAGGTTGCGTCCGACACTCTCCCGGCGTCCAAACAAGTCACAGATAAGAATCGCACAGCAGAGAGTCATTGAAACCGGTTGCTCAGAGAAAAAATGACTTATGAGGTATTTGTAAATGCACATCTATTTAGATCATTATGTACAACATACAAATTCTTATACATTACATACGAGTTTGTCTCTGGCTGATCTTATTATTTAAATAGACACATTGTGGCAACACCCAAGTAATTATAACGAGGATTGTAACATTTCCTGATCGGACGCAAACAATATCCAAATAGTAAAACTAATTTCTTAAATATCTGAAGACTTACGAGACCAAATGCCAAAGCAAGAATTTTACTAGACATTTACTCATCTGCGGCTGTATTACTAAAACAATAATGTACCTTTGAAGCCTTTAAAATGAAGAAACTCATTATATATCCCATAAAATAAGATTTATTTGATTGATAATCTGTTGTAAATTCGTTAATGATTTCAGCTAATTTAGTTTCTCAATCTGGCTTCTCTTTTTTCCATGTTTGCTGAAGTATCCCTCTGAAATGTAAATGCAAATAATGAAGTAAATAAGGACATGAATTAAGTACAGTTCTAGGAAACACACAATGGTTGTGCAGCAAATTTAGTTGCTCATCTTTGAAGCACAACAAAGATGTTATTCGAATGTCTTCCTTCCTACCAACGTGCTCTGTGTCATGCAATTACACCTGTTTTGCAGTAATGAGTTGCATTTTATGATGAACCTTGCCCTTGCTAGTAGCGCTGCGTTGTGTAGCCATGCCTGGCCGCTCTTACACTGCTCAAGGAAATCGCTACGAACTTCGTAGCTCTCATACTTATCTTTGCCAGTGTTCACTTAGCGGCTACGAAAGTTCCCAAAAAAGCCCATCGATCAGAAAAATCGGCTACGTGGCTGAGTTAGTGTGCCAAAACCGCCTTCGTAGAATGATCGAAGGTGAAATGAGTGACAAAACCAATTTAGTAATATTAAGCTCGCATCTGCGCTTACCGATGTTTCACATTTTCTCTCACACAAGCTCGAAACACAAAATTGCTTCGCTTATTAACTAACAAATTTAACTTGCGAATGGAGGGGAAAAATATGAAGCTTCTAAATTTAACAACGAAGCCGTATTTCATTTCCGATTTTTAACAATCTTCGTCCCTAAATCCCTGAACGCTCTCATTGTACATATTTCGTTAAATTATTCAGTCAGTTACACTTTGATTACCATCGCAGAATTGCTGCAGTAAATGCCTGTTCCATGAATCATTAACAAGCAGAAAAGAGGGGGGTGGCAAAGGAAGCAACCAAACCCCCGTGACGTCACAATATTCAGGTAAACATCCTGATAAAATGCAGTGCAGTTTGCAAACAGGTTGTGTGCTAATTCCAGACTCATCTACTACCGCCCTCATTTCATGTTTTTATCAAGTGGATTCTCTGTGTACACGGTTTGTGTGCAACATTAAGCGAGTTCCGCTGTATGTTTAGAAAGACACAGGTACTTAGTGAGCTTGTTTGTAATAAACCGCTGAACTTCAAAACGTTCGTTCTATGGTGGAAATAATGATGTAATTTTGAGGATATTATTACTATGATTATTATTATTAATTATTATTATTATTATTATTATTATTATTATTATTATTATTATTATTATTATTATTATTATTATTATTATTATTATTATTATTATTATTATTATTATTATTATTATTATTATTATTATTATTATTATTATTATTATTATTATTATTATTATTATTATTATTATTATTATTATTATTATTATTATTATTATTATTATTATTATTATTATTATTATTATTATTATTATTATTATTATTATTATTATTATTATTATTATTATTATTATTATTATTATTATTATTATTATTATTATTATTATTATTATTATTATTATTATTATTATTATTATTATTATTATTATTATTATTATTATTATTATTATTATTATTATTATTATTATTATTATTATTATTATTATTATTATTATTATTATTATTATTATTATTATTATTATTATTATTATTATTATTATTATTATTATTATTATTATTATTATTATTATTATTATTATTATTATTATTATTATTATTATTATTATTATTATTATTATTATTATTATTATTATTATTATTATTATTATTATTATTATGCAAAGACAATTTGAAATTAAATTTAATTTCCGAAGATTAGTGGATATCTTATTCTCAGGATTTATGGATGGAGAAAAAGGAGAATGAGGAAACCGCAGATGTTAAGACTCAACACGGGTTTAACAATAGTTATACAAAAAATTGCATTTTACGAAAAAGTATTTGGACTCCGAGCTCATTTGAGAATCATTTCCAGGAAATGAATTTACACAAGTACTTCATTTGTCACCTCTATATGAAGCAAAATGCAAGTGCTAATTCCTCACTCAGAAAAGTTAAATATATACGATATAATTTTCGTGCAAAATTGGATTCTAAGCTTTCTTATTTTTAGAAAATACGATTAATTTTGATTCTGCTTTTAATTCTATTCAAAATATGTTGGGGAAAAGTAAGGAGCCACCAAGCTCAGAGGCGTTAAGGACCTCGTAAATATTAGTTGACTACATTTATATTGGAGCTTTCTGGAGCAAAATTTTTATTTAACAATTCCACTGCAGCACTTCCAATTCAAAATTCAGGAACCGCCACTGATATCTGGTCTTGTGTTAAACGCTCTGCTGTCAGCTCTATAAAATGAGTATTTATCACATATTTTTTGTACTGCAGTACTTTGATAAAATAGGCAATTACCGCTTCGCAACAAAAAGCATAGAATAAGTAACGACATAGAAACTGCTCTATCACAGATGGAAATCGGTAACAGGAATTTACGTGAAGACATTTCCCATTTAATTTCCTCTTGAGATTATATAGCTAGAGCCATTACTGACAAAACTTAAGTAATTTGATTCCAGCTCTAATGAAATAAGTATTAATGTATTTTCTCTTCTCAACTCTTCCTTTCGATAATCTCTTCCTTCTGACATTCTCATTAGCAAGAGAGTTCGTGTTTGACTTTCACCTGTCGGCAGTTGAAGAGATTAAGACCTGGCCCATGACAAGTTGGAACACGGAGGAAATTTCAGTTCCGGTGGAGGTTGGTGCTTTAGGAAGCCTGGAACCTGCTGATACCACTTCATCTTGTAACTCGTAACTTACAAGTAACATTCTGTGCAGCCATTAGTTATATTCTTGTTTGTATATCAAATTTGTAATATTATTACCCATATACCTATCTGTACCACCAGGATATGATGGCATATCCTAAAATTTATTGGAATAAAGAAGGAGAAATAACTCAATGAGAAGAGAAGGTAACATCTCCATATAATATTTATTGCGTGAAGTTTTACTTAAGGTTTAGTTTATGCAGAGATTTCCTGTGATAACATCCCTAACGAATCCACAATGTGTACGTTGTAAGAAAAATCTAAACAGACTGGTTTCATGAAAAACAAAAAAGGAACATAGCCAACATGAATCTTTTGTGTTCACTCACATGTCTTTTTTCTTCATTGTTATGTGAACTAAGCCTACAAAGACTTATTCTTCGTCCTACTTTATATTTATTATAGTAGGTATTTTATACTTTGCTTTTGTTAATATTTCCTTGTAAATACAATGGGATTTGGGGAACATCGTAAGCCTAAGTAATAGACGCACATTTTAAGAGCTGATAGCCATACTATGGGTTTGAAATTCCTTTTTGTTTTCTTGACCATAGGAAGATGAAATTTGATTTGTTTTGATACTTTTTTCTACTCTCTGTTTTAAGAACTAACCTTAAAATGCTTATTGTTTAATTTAGTTTATGTTAATAGAGATAAAAATTTGCAGAAATGTTTTTATTCCATATATCTTTACAACAGAATTAGAGAAGTACAGCAACTTTTATACAATTGTAAGGCATTTTAAGTTAGATGCCAATAAACTTTAACCGACAGCAAAACGTCCCAAAGAATACAGAACTTTTTAAATGATGTGTTTCTAATAATCGAACAGCAAGGAACACTAGAATACCTACTACAGAGCAATAAAAACGAGGAAATAGCAATATCCGCATTATAAAGAGATGCAATGGAGAATATGCATCACATGACACTACGAGAACAAATCCTTTAATTCTATCAGCTTCAAAGAGTCCTAAATCTTTGTGCTACTGAGTTTCCAATCAGAGAAGCATTTTGTAGCAAGTCATATCAATCTTGTTTTCATGATAACATTGTTTCTGTGCTATAATCTACATCGATGAATGAAATTTACCAGAAAAGAAATGAAAAGTTCCAAAATGTAGGCCAGTAAAGGGTCCAAACTAGTTTTGGAAACAAGATATCAGATAGTTTTCAGCAATAATGTTTGAGTTTAAATAACTGGTGACACATTAATCGGTCATTTTATTTTATTTGAAACAGTGACAGTCGAAACATACTGTGACTTTTGCTGTTCTTTTTGTTTTGCTGAAAATCTACAGTATGTGGTTTAGAAGTTATGGGGTAACACCTCATTTTATCTTACTGCTAAAGCAATTTAAGACAACTATTCTCCAGCAAGTGTATAGAACTTGCTCTATAGAACTTTCTATGAGCCTATATCTATTGAACGTCTACTTATGTGGTTGTTTAAAAGGAAATATGTGTTCCAGTCCTATACTCTACGTGGACGTTCTTCCTCAGCGAAAAGAGCAAGAACATCAGCAGATGTGGTCACTTACAGTAAAGCAAACTGAGTATCCACTTCAGAAAGTGAAATTAATTATTTTTGTAGCTTTTAGATCATGGTAGAGCGCACATTACAAGGTCACCGTTATGGATTTCTATGAGAAAGATGAAGCATAAGAAAATAGTTCTAAAGTTTCATAGAGCTCTCTGCCGTGTTTATCGCATAAAGGTTTGAATTTATCCCTGGTAGAAATAGAATTAGTTCATGACTGTGTTCTTAATTGGAAACCTTTTGGAAGCATGGCTGAACATGATAATCCCATTTGAGTATCACATGATTTTATTCCAGTCTTGCTTTCAAAGTCATGTTTCTGGTGTACAGGAGATGAGAAATTTGACCACAATATGTACGATATTTGGTGTGCTTTATGAGAGAGATCGTCAACCTTAAATATAGGCTTTCCGTGATTTTGTGCTTTTACTCTTCGGCAACCTAGAATAAAGCATATTTTAAGACATAAAAGACACCACATGCTGAATATATTAGTTCTGTATTATCACCATTAAAACCGAGTAAGATGGTTACGTGCTAACAAGTGAGGTTCATATTTGTAAGGACCAGGCTTCGATTCAAGCATACTGCACACCATAATCAGTAGGAAAATGAGTGGGTGGTTCCTTATTTGCCACAAATTCCTAATTTCTTTTGTTTCCCACTTATGTTTCTAGTGTATCTCTAGGTTTCCTGTGTACACCACGTACAACTTATAGTTAATATATATGCCAGTAATTTAAACATACGTGTTCTAATCAAAATCATTATTTGCAAAATTAGCAACCTCTTCACACTCGATTTTAATTAATTCAAAGAATTCTCTACAATAGTTTATTTTTCATTAAAATAAACTTACTAATACACATGTTTAAAACACTTCTTAGCTTTTTAAAGGGAAAACTACATCAAGAGCGAAAATAACAATAAATACAGTGGCAGAGTAGGTACGGAATTTACTCATTTGAGATGCTAATTGGAAACATAAGAAAAGAAGTACAGAAACAAATTCAGAGCTCAATTATCTATTTCGAATACCAAAGACAACTTCGCTAAACAAAACTAAAAGCAAACAATCCTAAACTTTTACAGATCACTAGCTGTTTTTCTCTGAGTGTATATGAATGCCAGAATTTGATAAAGTTATAAAATAAATAAGAGTTTGCAGAAATGAGATTGTTGCAAAAGGACAGGCAATAAAATGGACAAAAACAAATGAAGACAGTGGGAAAGGGCCAAAAATAATCAACTTTAATTAGAAAATAAAAGTAGTACCAAACTTTAATTCCATTTTAAGACTACTCGAAAAACATATATGATCCACATAAACCTGAGCCATTTCAATATACCATAACTTTTGAACCAATAATAGGTCACACGTGCAACTTTGGGAGAATATAATACATAATTGGGAGGTTACTTTATACTACATTACATTTCAGAGAAAATGTTGGAAGTGCCCTCCACCAGCATCTATGAATCGTTGGTCCATTTTCTTTGATACGACTGTAGACACTGAAGTTTGTATGGGTATATTCAAGACATTTGTGGAGCAGCTGAATGATATCGAATTGACAGAAGGTTATTTCCAGCAAGATGGAGCAATGTGCCGTACATCTAATGACACCATGGCACTTCTAACCAGTTTCTTTGATAATCGAATAATCTCAAAGGGTATGTGGCCTCCCAGATCCCCTGACCTAACCTCACAGTGTTTTTTTCTTGTGGGGGTATCTAAAATAGAGTGAACAAGAATAGGCCACGGCAATTGATGTTCTCAAGGAATCCATTAGAACCGAAATAAATAACATTGGCGTGGATACCCTCCGAAAAAATTAAGAGAATATGGTGAGACGAGTACAAACATGTATAGATGTTGGTGGAGAACACTTGCAATATTTTCTCTGAGATTAGTGTAATATAATCTCCCAATTGTGTATTATAGACTCCCAAAGTTTCACGTGTGTCCTATTATTGGTTCAAAAGTTATGGTATATTGAAATGGTTCAGGTTTATATTGATCGCACTATATTTCCCGTAACATCTTAGTATGAAAATTTTTTTAGACTGCCTTACTACATACCTCTACCAATCAGAGGAAGTGATAAAGAAAGTAGCATATTTTTATTTGTTTTTATTTATATTAAACGTTTTACAGAGTTCATAGAGTTGGAGCTTATCCAAGTTTTAACCAGGCTATGCATAATACATAACTACTTTATACTACCAGCACTACATTTCATATATTCCAGTATCCAAACAAAATACCAACTATTAATTTAAATTTATTATATCTAATATTCGTTTTATATAGGTGTAAGTAAGAAAAGTTGACAAAAGTCCTTTTAATCCTCACTTTAAATTTAAATAGTCTAAGGTTTTATTAAATTATTTCTACTTCCATACATTTTATCCTTAAACATATTAAAATAACATATGGTAAACAAAATAAATAGTTACAATTCCCCATTTAACATTCTTAGCTAAGCTAATAAGACTGTTTAAAAATTAATTTTGAGTTTCTACCATATTGGTCGTATTTGCCATATTAAAAATTATTTTGATAAACGCATCCAGATATCCGTGCCATTGCATCCTAAAGAAATCTGAACTGCATCTTATCTGCACATAAATTTGGAAGAATTCCTTATTCTGCGTCTTGTGATATTTTAATCTCCAAGATGTCAGTTTAAATCATGTAAAACCTTCTCTTTGTTTCCAATTACACCTTTCGATATGGATCTTTCTAGCATCACAGATTTAAAATTTTATAGACCTTGTTTTCTCTTTACCATTGCCCATCAACTTTGTCAGTCAGTATCTTCCAACTGACATGTAAATGTTCCTTATAAATATAACCTCTATTTATAACATATAAAAGATGTCTCAAAACGATACCGAACGATTATAGTCGTTATGTAGTTTATAATTTAACTAGTCCGAATTTCGGTGTCGCAGCTTCAAGTTTTGTTAGGTATAATTTTATGCAACATTAAATATTACTTGGTTTTGTGATTAGGCAGCGCATGAACCACTGGTGTGCGAACCACAAAAGTTGTTATTGGGATGCACCGTTCACGAAAACAAAAAAACATTACTTCCTGCTCTTTATAGTGACCCTACCCTCGCTCTCAGGTAATGGGTCAAAGGACAGTTACTTGTGAAAAAGTCTTCTAATAACTATGACAGTTGCAAAGTTGTTCTTCAGTGTAAAACTACACATTCCGTCTTAACAGGGAGGATTTTGCGCGTACTTAGATAGCAAATCCAAGCAATATGGAGTGCTATACGAACGCCGAAATGACGGATATGGTTTTGATGGATGGAAGAGCTGAAGGGAATTCAACGAACGCACGATTAATTTAGTTTCATTAAAACTATGTATGGTAAAAATAGTTACATCAATGATAATATTTATTTGTTTAACTTCAGAGCATTTTGTTATGATACTTTCAACGCCTAATATAAATAAAAACAGCTTCCTCTTCAGTTAGAAATGAATTATTTAGTATTATCAAACATGTGAAATAAAATGCTGGTCTCCGTGCATAAGGTCTTGATAATTTATTTAAACTTCTTTGATGATGGATTGAGTCAACATGAAAAATTCAATGCCATGGCCGGGATTTGAACCACGGATCTACTGGTTTCCGTCCAGTCGCTCTTAACCTTTCAGCTACCATGGCCAACGTGCCTTCCTGACATTAAATTCTCCAGTTGACTCGTATATTTCCCCGGTAGACCACTAGGGGCTTTCGCATCCGAGATACACCGTTTGTGGCGACTTACTATTGTAAGTACTTAAGTCGCCACAAACGGTGTATCTCGGATGCGAGAGCCCCTAGTGGTCTACCGGGGAAATATACGAGTCAACTGGAGAATTTAATGTCAGGAAGGTAGCTCAAAGGTAGCTCAAAGGTTAAGAGCGACTGGACGGAAACCAGTAGATCCGTGGTTCAAATCCCGGCCATGGCATTGAATTTTTCATGTTGACTCAATCCATCAAATATCTTAGCCTATATACGGCTAGTGTGGAGAAATGATTAATTTCCATCAATTAACTAAAATAATAAGAGTTAAATGATGAAGCCTGGGACTTACGTACTTACAATAGTAAGTCGCCACAAACGGTGTATCTCGCATGAGAGAGCCCATAGTGGTCTACCGGGGAAATATACGAGTCAACTGGAGAATTTAATGTCAGGAAGGCACGTTGGCCATGGTAGCTCAAAGGTTAAGAGCGACTGGACGGAAACCAGTAGATCCGTGGTTCAAATCCCGGCCATGGCATTGAATTTTTCATGTTGACTCAATCCATCAAATATCTTAGCCTATATACGGCTAGTGTGGAGAAATGATTAATTTCCATCAATTAACTAAAATTCTTTGATGATGTTTTCTGTTCCTTATATCATTTAATGCTTCAATCCTAAACCTCACTAACATTAACTACCCTCTAAAAGGTATAAGTTGCATATGTCCACCAGCTTATTTACCATTATATATTGCTATAACGGACTTTTGGAACACGTTAAACACTCATAAGCAATAATGAAGCAATAACTTCTTTATAGTGCTCTCATAAGGCAAAGAAATTGTTAATAATGGCAAACAAGCTACTGCAGGGTATGCCGGTATGTTTACAAACAGTTGCAGCACGCGGCACGGCCTGTGACCTATACCTGCGAACTCCGACAGCGTGAGGTACACGTTGTTGTTCCTATCACAGCGTAATTCATCCTCACTCTGGAGCATGCTTTTTATGCGGCTATTTTGGCGCTAAAAACTATCTATATATGTCACATAGAAGCTGAGCAACTACTTGTATATTTTCGTTCAGTGTCGTTTTGAAACACCATGTATAAGCCATACTATTTATGTAATAACGTTTTCAGTAATATTACAATATTTTCACATCCTGCACCTCAGATCTCTGTACTATACAGATATAGATCTCTGTTCCTTACTTTAAAACCTTATGGAACCGTATAGAAGTGTTCCATTTACCAAGTGAACTGCGTAGAGATATTTACTGAACTATGTAAGTGTTGATTTTACTTCTTACAAGGTCACTTCTGTATACCTTTCTTATCTTGCAATACTATAACATTTTATACCCAAATACATAAAATCCTTCACAAGATGAATTTGTTTGCTCTGAAATAAACAGTCTCATGCGTTCTTAATTTGCTACCGATGTGTAAAATGGTCAAGAGTGCAAGAAAAATGTTGTGCTTGGAGGGAGAAACGTTGTTTTGGTGGCGTATAATTACGCGTTCCAAATTTGTTTATTTTCTGCCCAAGTGCACCATTAATATTGAAACACAAACGTTAGAGGAAGGCCTGTATATCTCCTATGTGTTAGTTAAACATGTTTGCACAAGTGTGTAAATGAGGAAGCGTGCAAGGTAAAATGGGGGGACCATGGTAACGGGGCACTATGTCGATGGACAAACGCATGCTGGGGATCAATAATATGCCCTGACGTGGCTAGGTTATGGTTGTTAATGATTATTGCTGTAACGACACTGCTATGGTGTGTTTTACGTGACTTGTACTGTAGGAAATTCTCTGAACCGTCAATTAAGGGGATTCCTTCAATACAATATTATATACAAATACATTGCCTAAATCTTCTCTTTAAAAGGAAAATGTTACTACGTAATTTAAATGAACAGTCGAGGCATGCTGTTTTTTGTGCAATTTACGTCCTCCAACGTCAAGTCATATCGGACAATGAATGAAATGGGTGGAATGATACTCAAATGAGTTCGGATTCCATGGAGCTTAGAGTTATCCGACATTCGTCTATCAGGATAAGGGAAAAACCCGGAAAAACCATATCCAGGTAACACACCCTGACGCTTTAATGCTTATTATTAGGTGTAATAAAACTGAGCAGAAATCTTGTTTTAATAATCTGATTACGTTCAAATGACATGTTAGCCAGAAATGTTTGCAGAAAGTCTTCATTAGATGTTTCTTTATAGGCAGAAGAGAGATTTTGAGACTGAAAGTGTACTGAAATATTTAAATAGTTATTTGCTACACGCCGGCTTGAAATTTTAAGACAGAAAATTGAAGGCCAGTTATCACATAAAAGAAAAATTATTCTGATCTGTTATATTCATATGATTTACTTGATTCACATGATTTATAAAAATGTAATAATGCTGAAACCATCAACTACGAATAAACATGAAATGATTAGTGCCACAAACACACACACACACACACACACACACACACACACACACACACACACACACACACACACACACACACACACACACACACACACACACACACACACACACACAATTTGTGACTTTGTGGGTTCGTAGAATTAGAAGTCCAATTTGCCGAAATTCTAAATATGCTTTATTTCCGTAGGGATACACTGTTCAATTCTCACGTAACAACATTACATCACCAATACAACACAATCTTCCAAGGTCGATGACAATAACAAACAGCGCCCAGTTTGCGACATCAGCTCTCGTTACAACACTCTTGTTACACAACTAACTCTTGGCGAGTCGGCACTTCCTCAAATACCTCATTCCTAAATTCGAGATATCTCCAGAACAATAAAGAAACCGAATAATCAAGATATTGCCAGAAATTTCCATTTATCTCAGTTCATTTGTTTTGGTAAGCCTTTTATCTCAAGCGCTATGTTTATCTGCTTATGCAAGCTCGTTATCTACGTGAAACCTATCCGTCTGTTGTTTTTATGTGCAGTCTCTTTCGTGCACACAAACCGCGCTTCTCTCTCGGCACCGAAACTTCCGTGCTTGTTCGCCGCGACACTATATATATATATGATCAGCTTTATATTCAGCTACAAACTCATTACAAGCCCAATTCGGTAGCGTAGATGGTAGCGTGTCTGTCTTGCATGCAAGAGGTCCCAAGTTTGAATCTCGGCCAGGGTGGGGTACCTGAATACGGTGTTTCCCCCCGGTTTTCCCTTATCCTTAAAGCCGAATGTCAGGTAACCCTAAGCTCTATAGCCCTGGACTCATTTGAACATCATTTCACTAATTTCATTCATCGTCCCATATGACAACGTTGCAGGACGTCAATTATAAAGAAAAGCACTCACAACAAAGAATTTTTGTATTTCTTTTGGTCACACAGTTTTCTGTTAGCACTTTTATGTTTATGTGCCGTACAAAATGTAACAGGAATGAAAATAACGAAAAATAGACTTATTTACAGTTCGAGAATTATATTATGTTTCTCATGCCAACATACAAGTTCTATTTCAGGTTGTAGTTGTGGTAGTGAAAAATAAGACAGCCCGTGTTACCAGAGACAAATCCTGGTAACGGGGTAGGAAACAAAATTAGAATCTGTCAGACACCAGGAAAGCAATGAAGATAATTATGCTTATAAATAAAGAACGAAGGGAATCCTCGAGAAAGCTACATAGATCTATTGTTACTAACACCCTCCAGGAGGAAGGGATAATGTAAATAAACTACAGAAGACTACAGGTGGCAGAGAGGCATGTCACAAATACGCGCGGAAGTCTAACATCTACAGGCTAGAAGTTCCACTGCCATAGCTGCTTAAAGAAAGCGATGAATGACTCCTCGACCAAGTAACCCTCTTATGTCCATGGGAAGAACTCTTTCTTTTAACCAAGTATCTTGAGTTTACCATAAGATTCATAATATATAATATTTATGCATACATTTCTGCCGTATAAATCGGACTTCGCAGACTATTCCGAAAACAGAGCTTTATTTGTAATTCAAATATATTATATGTATGGCATTTTAATCAAAATCGTTAGTCATTTCTGAAACATTAGAAACGTAGTTTGGATTGGGGTGTAATCTTCAAAATCTTCATCTTTGCATTTTTGGAGCATTCTAAATCTAACTACCAAGCTTTATTGTGTCGGATATTGCAATTTTGGCTTATAAACTCTAACAACTTTTGGGATCATTTCTCAAAATAATTTTTTGACTTCAGGATTCGCAAGCCAAGTAGATCATGTTATTTATTTTTGACCAAGTGAAATAGCTCTTTAACAAAGTACTACCCAACGATCACGGAATACGAAATTTATGTATTGGATATTCAACAATAGACAAAGAGGGAGAGAGAGAGTGAGTAAACGAGTATTTCTATGCCCTTCTTCAGGAAACATTTTATATACTAAACTTACCTGCTAAGGTGGAAGTCGTGGGCAATGATCCATAAAAGCAAAGTGTATTTGCTACAAAATCCAAATAACCTGTCAGCATGTCTGCAGCAGATGCGTCTGCTATATCACAGGAAATTGGTTTCCTGAGATGAGACCTACTCCACTTTAGAGCACTTTTGTAATTTATTTATCAAATATGATCATATGATCATATCCCAGTATTAGCTGCTACATGTTGTAATGTTTTATGTAGAAGTCTTTTCGAAAAAAGAGGAATATATTTTTATTTATAGTAGAGGCACAGGATAACGGAGGGAACATCTAACAGTTCGACCCACAGTTAGAACCTTTGTAGCAAGAACTTCCAGGAGGAAGGAATGAGTTAAAGGAATTGCATGAGACATTGTCTAAATAATAGTTTTACTTAGAGAGTCTCACATTTCCCTAACATTTACTGGCTTAATAACCTTGCTAGAAGGCACTCGCGGCGACCGCTCAAATCGTCAGAGGATGGCTTTAGAGAGTTCCTTGTGGCAAGAAGTGGTGTAGCTCGACTCAGCTCGAGTGGAGGCTGAACAGCCATTCAGTGACGGAGCCGAGAATCGCAAGGCTCTGCGCCATTTGACCGCCGTCGATCGATAAAAAGCCCCGGAGTCGTCTTGTAATATGAAAGAGATAGACGAAATGAAAAGAAATGGGAGAAATGGAAGGTTGAGGTAGTGTATACTAATGCAGCAGTAGTCAACCTATCTCGCTCGTTTATGTATAAACAGAGTAAGCACGGCTTTCCACCCAAAAATTCGAAGATTTAATTGGGAATACACTAGTAGAAAATGTATCCGTGTGTGCATTTTTGTATGTATGTGCGTGTGTAAATATGTAATTATGAATGTGAACTTCACAGCATAACTAAAAAGTAAAAGATCGTTGAAAACCAAACTAGTTCAAGCTCTCTTAAAGATAGCGAAACAAGATTTTCATGAAAACTTCCACCTCTACCTACCAAAATGACTTTGCATGAAAGTTTTTTGAAACATTTTAATTTTTTAATAACAAAGACTTAATATTTTAATAGAAATAAGGCAGAGTCAGCGGCCCAACTTAAAGCACATAAAACGAGTAAATAAAATTAAAATGGGACAAACCTGCGAGAAAGGTTAAAAACTAATTAAGAATTTCCTGGACAAACCGAATAAAGTCTGATTTTTGATTAAAATGCTATATATGAAAAATATTTACGTGACAAGTGAAACTCATATAGCGACTGTTTTGAGGTTTGAATGTTTTGTAGAGAAGGCCTGTCTAAACAGAAAGTGTAGCCCTGTTTAAGGAGCACAGTTCAGGTCAAACGAAACGTTATGTGCTGTAAATATCTTACGAGTTATTGTTTATTATTAGTCTGATTTTTAAAAATACTTTATGATTCCCTGTACTGCAAATCGTCATTCGTTTTTTCTTACTTGAAAAGATTAATGAGTATTGAGATTGCTTTAGCTTCTTATATGTACAACAAAATGTGTAAATGAGTATAAGTATAGGCGATTTACCTATTTTAAAAAGGGTAGATGGGAGAATGAGCTCTTAAGGCATGGTAAAGAATTATTACAGAAGACTATGTGAATGAAAACATAATATAATTAAGTATATAACCAGTTTGGAGAAAATGAAATACCTTTTCCACCTATATAAAAGCTCATAAGTTTGTAAAATTGCAAATTAACCAAATACGTATTTGTAAATCCCAATAGGAAATTGGAGCAAAAGCAATGCTTACTCCATCCTACTGTAAGCTGTAGAAAAAATAAAAGTAAATGCCAATAAAAAGTCCTAGTGTTAACTTACATGTCATTCTCTATCTTTATCGATTACTAATGGTAATTTCGAATTTTCTTTAAAACCTTTATGGATATAAAGAAAAAGGATAGTCAAACGAATAAAACGAAACTCTCATAATGTCCTTAGGAGCGTATATCCTTTCCAGAAATCGCAAATGTCGAAAATGCTTTACAGAATGACAATGTGCGGAATAATTAAGCTATTAATAATATGTATGTATGAAATAGATTATACATAAATCCCATTTTGAGTATATTTTGTCATAAACAGATCTACATAGTAGTGTAATAGTTTTCGCTTAACGATTTATGTAGATTTGGCAAAGTTTATTAAGGCTGCTAAAAGGGTGCCACTAAGCGTGGTTATTCTGCAAAATCAAATGCATAAAATACTGTAGTTTTTCACAAATTATTTATAAACAAAAAATGAAGGTGAGCCTTTTTTTTTATCTTTTAAATTTATTTCGTGTTTGAAGTACAAAAAATGCCCTTCTAGTAGAAATGAATTATGTAGTTGTTGGAATTAATGAGTGTAACTAATGTTATTAAACGATGAATTGACAGGAATACAGTTATAGAAGACTATACCAAATTCCGTCCAACAGAAACAAACTTGAAGATTACTGCTATAAAATTAAAAAAAAATGGCATGTAGATATTTTTAATACAGGATACTTTAATCACTATCATTATAGCCATATTGTTAGAAGATCCAAAATAAGCAGATTTTTTACGATTTTTCATAAGAAGTTTCATATCTCATTTTTGAATATTAATGAACTTCCAATTCTTCCAACCTTTCTGACAACAGTTTCCAACAGTTTCTGACTGCTATTTTAGTGGCGACTTTGATTTTAAGTTTCTCAAAGACTGTTTAACATAATGAAATGAGATTTTGATACTGAATACAGCAATCCTTTGTGAACATAGTCCATGTGGAATTTGCCTTTTAGGCTAAAAGACAATCTTAGAAACCTTCCATAAACAAAACCAAACATTTCAAAATTGTCAGTGGTACAGGGATATTTTGATACACCTTTCTCTAAAACTGCAATTTATTTTAATGAGTTTTTGTATGCTTTAATACTTGAATTACTTGACAACTGCCCTTTACTTTTCTTAGAACGCTTAAAAATATCTTCTCATCCCAAAAATGTAAACATTAGGAACAGAGATTTCATGCCAAATTTTAAAAGTATAGGACTTATTAAATTATGATAAGCAATCATAATTTTAGGTGGAATCAGTAATTTTTGACTGAGAAATGACCATTAAAAGTTTCATCATTGTAGCCTAATTAGTTGCAGAGTACGTAAATTAAGAAAAATAAACGTTACGATAAGTTGCAATTAAAGATAAATTTGAATAATAGGTTACCTTCTTACCAAGACAAAACTTCCAAATTAAGACCCCTGATCAACTGACATCCCCAACAATGCCATATATATTTTTAGAACTCAGAGTTTCTAGTCTTATTGACCAGGAAAGCCAAAAATAGATCTTTTGGACCCAAACCACTGCCCAGTGTCCTTAATGAGATTTCATTTTTGTGTAGTAAAATTTTGTCTATTTCTTGCAGTTTACGAGTTATAGAAAACTCATCCAGAATGTAGAGAACTTTTGAGAACATTCCCTGAAAATTCAAGTTATACATTTAATTTGTCGTAGAAACATGTGAGACGTACGGTATTTTAATAAAGGTAGCTAGCTATTTTTGAGAAAACTAAAACTTGAAAAATTGTGCACGTAATTTGGCGGAGGAATTTCATAGGAAATCTTCAAAATGCACTCATCACCAAGTTCCGCATACAACCAATTGCGTGTTATACTGTTTATAAAAGGAAATGCACACGTTCCTAAAAGAACCCTTTTCGAATTTTGTTTTTTTCATTTCACATTCAGAGGACCCCCAAAACCTGGATTTTCAGCGAAATGTCCGTAGACATTTTGGGGAATACTACAGCTTCACTACCCACTATAAACCTGATAGAGAAAGTAAAAATATGAAAGTTTACGTTCCGAAGAGAGCTAGAAAAAAATTTCCAGGTTATGTAAAAATACGGGTGCAGATAGCACTTCGCAGCTGTTTAAACAGCTCAGCACTTCTGTTTTTAATAGAATCGCAGGGGATAATTTCAGGAAATGTCCAAAATTTAAAACTACTTCATTACCATTATGAACTTTTATATCAACGTACGCTTTTGTGAAGTGATGCATAATTTACATGCCTATACAGTTCCTCGCATTAACTTTTTAACGCCATAATATTGACATTGTTATGTATATCTCTTCATTTATAACAAACCGATTGAATTTACTTTCAATCAAGCTGTATGACACTCCTCATTAACATGGCAGTTGATGTTATTAATTATTAGTAATTTATAATCATGAAAATTAGCATGAACTATGGCCCTACGTGACGAGTTTGTTGGAATGAAGGCAATCCATAATTCTCTTTGTCAAAGTCACTTATTTTGAATGTCAGAGGCCGCTCTGAGAGAAAAGAATCTCATTTGTATTCAGCGACGCATCAGTGATGGATGTCATTTTATATTGCAGAGTAGACGTTCTCAATGGACCGAAGTGTGTGATAATGATTTGTGTCTTGTGTTAGATCTCCAACAGACAGGTTTATATAAAGTAATTTGTAAATATTAACCGTTTTAACATGTGAGGTTTGGATTAGGGAGATACCACGTTCGATGTCCTTCAGCAGACCAATTTAACTTTGGTTTATTCGTGGTGTTTATTCGTTTCCAGAGTAGGGGCGGTTTGTCCTTACATGCTGCAGTGCTACAACAGGCTCTTTTCTGTTTTACATTGTAGAGATTTTAAAAGACCATGTAAATAACAATGCATTATTTTAAGTGTAAGAAATCGACCAATAATGAACTGTTAATGCATGGAAAACACCTGCATAACTAATGGAACGCATCCTTGAGTTAAACGTTCTGAGCCAGCAAGCTCGGTAATCAGTATTGCGCATGCGTAAACCTTTCTCTCTTATCTCCCTGATGTCCTTAGTTCCCTAGACTTTCGCACAAATGCGTGCTGCAGCTGGGTGTTGCGCGGTGATCATTCACTCCACGATGAAGCAGGGCCGTCAACACACATAGTTATAGCTGTAGAACTTGAATATGCATTGAATAGAATTCAACAATTTATCATTTCTTTATATTTTAATTATAAAAACTAATTCCATCCTTCTTACGTAAACAGATCCAATACCTAATGGTTATAAAATCGCAGGGCAGATTGTGATGCACCTATCATGTTGGTACCATACTGCATTCCCGCGACCATAATGAGAATCCCTCACAACAAGTGAATGTGTTTCGCATGCTCGCATTGTATCCAAGTACCATAAATTCACTTTATTCAGTGTATGAGTAATTTAATATTACGAAAACTTTAACCAATAAATAATGAACACGGTAAGCGAACTTCTGAAGACTCCCTTTTCAAGGAGAGCATTAGAAGAAAGGCTTAGTATACAAATGTTAGGGAGACCAACACCCGATCTAAACATTGAGCAAAAAGCGCAAGGAGGTAGAAATTCTGTATATACTGCACCTGATCACTTCTAAAGAGTCATCTACTTCGTGCTAACTACTACTCCCCCCAGCTCCTGAGCTATATTGGTGATATCCAGCTCGTTAGACAACCAGCAATGCTGCCTAGTTACATCTAGTCTCTTACGAGTTCCGTTGCTGAGCGCTAGGAAGCGCTACTTTCGCCTGTAGACAGCCAAAAACTTGGACAATTGCTTGACGCTGCACTGGGGGGATCGACCTGGACATTTCGTCTGGGAGGCTCCGGTACAAGAAAGAGGACTTCTGCCATGGATCTCGGACACTGAACATCGCATCTGCACTTCGTCGCTCCGTACGTAGGAACATTGGGGACAACATTGTTTGGCTTCGCTTCATTATGCATGTTCTGGATAAATCTTCTAAATTTCTATTCCAAATTTTTTCCTGTGTTTCTCACGCCAATTAAGACAAATTTCGTGGAGTTAGTGCACTTCTAACAGCAAAAGAAACCCTAAAGACTTTCAATGCAGCTAAAGAAATAATAATATATAACCAGTGGCAAGGGTAATTAATTGACATGTTGCTAAAGATTTGAAGACAAGAGAAATTGTATGTTATTATATTTAAACTTTTAAGATGTTAAAACATCTAATTTTGAAATACTTTGTGCCCTTTCCTTAACCATCCTATACGGACCTCTGGTAATTTAACGCTTCCACGTTTTAAGTCATCCTAGGAAACGGTACAATACCATGAAGAGACATTGGCGCATAGACTTCATTTCTCGGAACTAGGCGAGCTGCATGGATTGTTTTCCCGCAGCACGCTGTCATTTTTCGGCACGAGCCGCCACTGTTACACAGTTAGGGTGGTTTCTGAACTACCACGCTTTATTTTAAGTTATGTTATATTTCTAATTCCTTATAAATGGCACAAATGAATCGTCGTAGTGGGAGGATCTTCGAAACAGGAATTGTTTGTGACTTCTGCGCGTTTCTGTGATTTGCGGCCTTTAGTCCCTATGGTTAATTCACTTTATTCCTTCCTCCAAGACGAATTAGATATCTCTACATCGTAGTGTGCTGGATGCCCCCAGGTTCTACACTCCAAAGCCTAATAAGTTCTACCTCAGTCTTTCAACAAATCCCTTCTGTCCTTGAGCTGCTTTTACATTGGTCATGAAGAACCGCCATAGAGTAAGAAAATGTCCTTATGATAGAGACAGGTAGATAAACGAGTTTAAGCAATGGCCCACAATGAATTTCTTATATAAACAATTTTGGAAGTTTCTTATGCATTTTCATCTGCCGATTTCAAAATTGAAGTAAATAAATTCTCATCATTCACCATTCATTTTATTTCATTCTTTCAAAAACTGACATAACATTTGCCGATTGTTACTCTAAATTTACGTGTAACAACAATAACATTCCCTTACATAGCTGTGATGTAATGTAACGTTCGTAGTTGAATTAAAAGTTTCTTAAATGAAAGAAGCTAATTTTGTGCTCTCTTCCGTTGCCAATTGAGATAGAAGTGTGTAATGCTGTCCACAGTATTGAACTTTAAGGAGTGGTATATTAAGTGCGCAGTGTATAAGAAACATACTTCGAAAATATGTTAATTACAAAAACAAATTCTGTTTCGTGTAAATGGAACTGACATTCAAAGATTAGAGATGATAAATTACTCCTCGAAGAAGAGTTATCTCTATTATTTTAATAGAACAGACCAGCACAAGACGTGAGTCTTAGAAATTTATTGAGCCAAACGTGTAACACTATTAATTGGCTGGATGAAAGGATCCCGTCATATGTCATTTGCAGTCCATATGATATGGCGGGAACCTAACGATCATTTGACACTCTACTACTTCTGCTTGAAAAATATACCTATTAAACACTATTAAACATCCACCTTTAAATTCAGCAATTCGACCGGTGCTTCATGAGCAGCACTTCCCATACCAACTGAATCAGGTGACGTAACAATAAATTCCCAATCTAAAGAGTGAGTTTATTCTCTCAAAAGAAGACTCTTCAACATAAACGGAAAGCATTCTAAGACTTCCTCAATTGTTTACGTTATTCTTTTCCAGCATGGCAAACTACACACGCCAGTTAAAACCTGGGTACTGCCTCTCGACGCCCGCTGCAGAACAAAATTCGGTCACGCCAGTGCCGTCCTACTAACTGCATTTACTCCGTTGCATTCTGCAACTATTCTAACGCACGACGTACATCTGCTTACCTGAAAGACGGGGTAGTTGACCCTCTGGTATGAATATATGCATATATACAGATAAAGAAAGTATAAACATATTTAATATTTGATTAAATGACACGACATTCGGTTTTAAGTTTAGAACGTTCACATATTCATCATGATGGCAGTTCATATACTACTGGCATTTCTTTACCGGCAGTTATTTTGTTAAAAACTAGCTGCTAGCACCACGAAAATTCATTTTTGTTAAGAAAAATGTGATTCAATTTGTAGTAAACTGGTTCAAATTTGTAAACATTAACAGCAGTAATGAAGTGATGAGTTGAGTGCATAGAAACATGCCGTCAAGGCACAATTTATGTGTTTTAAAAGAAATACTAAACCGAATCTATCAGACTCAGCCCCCGATTGAATTACCACTCGATTTAATGTTTACCTTATTCCACCATTTTACTTCTCTCCTGAACCTGAAACCAAGTTGTATGCATAGGTTAAGTTTAAGTGTCAGGCTTCTGACATAGAAACAGTAAGATAAGTACTCATCCAGGGGCGGCCGCGAGATAGCTGGGTGGTTAGACCGCTTGGCTCTCACCAAGGCAGCCCCGGTTCGATTCCAGGTGGCCGCAAAGTGAGATTTGTGGCGTAAAACACGGAAATGGGGCGGATTTTCTCCAAGATCTCCGGTTTGCCCCCGCCATTTCAATCAACCTGTGCTTCATCTATATCTCATGTTTCATCACTGTCACCGCCTGCGGTGCTATATGTAGTAAAAGCGGGCATTACACACTGCACATTTCACTTCCATCCAGGAGCTGTTATGGGACATTGTTATTAATAACATTAAATTAAGAAAATGGGGAAAAATACTATCGGAAAGCAGAGGTATCCGTACAAACACTCGACTGTACACTTACATATACTTGATAACTGATTCAACACCCTATATGTTTATCGCAATTTGTACGAAATATATTAAAATTACAATATCTACGGCACCTTGAAAGCCCTTTAAATTAAATACAAAAGGTCATGAGTTCTTAACAAAATACATCTTGCAAAGTTACATTTTATTTATATAATTAGTGTAAAATTATGGATACGTTCTTCTCCTATTAACTTATCCTTCTATGTTTTACAGGCGTTTTTCATCATATTTAACTGAGTCAGACTGAGGCAAATTAAACAACCAGTTAAATCTTGACAGAGTGTTTCTCTTGGAATTAAAGTGTATATTTTCATTATTTAATTTTTATTACGCGACCGTCAGCTTACGCCTTTTGCTGCGTTTATTAAATCTCGGAAAAATGCAATATTTCATAAATAAACCACACGTTGTCATTTTCGTCTGCGGAGAAACGAAATTAAAATACCAATAATAATATAAGCAGAAAACACCAAAACATCTTTTAATGAGTGAAAAACGACAGCGAGTCTGCTTAGAAGAACAAAGAATCCTTTTAAAAGGGAGTTCTTTATTGAGGAATTCTTTTATCTAACGTAAAGAAAAATGTAAGGGTGAGAAGTGGTAAATACGGGCAACAAAAAACGATGATAAAATATGAGTTAAATCACACAAATTGTTCTGCAAATTATAGGGATACTAGCATTTCAATATACATATACTGAAAATTTATTTTACGTGTAATGACGTCATTATTTAATTACATTTTTAAGCGATTATTAGTCTTAACAAGAAAGACCTAGCGTGGAATACGTGTGTCGGAGAAGGTGCATAGTATACTCAGTCGAAAGAATATAGTAATAGCTAACGAAGTTAATCATAACCCCCCCCCCCAAAAAAAAAATAAATTGAGTGAAAATTGCAACTCATAAGGGAGGAACAAAAATAATAAGAATGTTAAATTGTTAGCATAAATCTACCAATTACATTCGTTCCATATTATGCTTTATTTCATTTTCCACAAGAACAGACATTATGAAGTACTGTAACTTTAAATGAATACACATTCAAATGCTTTGTAGCAGACACTGAATAATCTGTGAAAACTGGTACATTTATTGTTAGAGTTTTAAAACTTTAGTAAATGCACAATAATAAACAGGTATTTTAAGAAAATGAAATACATAACTTTACTTGGTGTAATAGAATTTCCGCAATTAATACTATTAGAGTTTATAAAGACTGAAATTTAATTTGTGACTATTACCTATCAATGATAAAAACGAAGACACTTGCAAGAACTAAAGGATTAAATCATCAGAAGAAACAAGAACAGAAGAAAGCAGTATATTTCAGGTACAAAGTATAACTGATACAGTAACAATCAGAGTAATATCAACGACTAAACTTGAAGATACTGAAAATGGTAACAGATGGAGTTATAAATACAGAATGGTAAAGTATAAAGAAATATATCGACAGAATCGCAGATGAAACATTTGGAAAACTGAAACCTAGAAAGAGAAGAAAGTGGTTCAAGATGTAGAATGAACAGATTAAAAATTAAGTATAAGAACAATAATTAAATATATAAAAAATATAGATACATGAAGCAAGAACATATTAGATTATGTATAAAACTATGTACAGAGGACTCACTAAAGACATTAGTGTGAAAATCACATAAGAAAGGGAAGATCTCTGGACTTTGAAAACCAAGGCGGCCCGGGTTCGATCCCAGGTGACCGCAAAGTGAGATTTGTGGTGGACAACACGGCGTTGGGGCGGGTTTTCTCCGGGACCTCCGGTTTCCCCCGCCATCTCATTCCACCGGTGCTCCATCTTCATCTCATGCATCATCAGTGTCACCGCCTGCGGTGCCGTATGTAGTAAAAGCGGGCGTTAAACACTACACTTTTTTTTTCATCTGGACTTTGAACATCATGTAAGTATACATTAGAGACAAGATATGGCAGACAACATTCCTAGATATTTAAATAAAAAGAATTAAGTGCCCAAATTCATAGAAAAATAAAAACTTGGAATATACAAACAAAAGTATTGGTTTGATAAAATTAGAAGAGAAAAAGAGTAAGAGAGGGTGAGAGAGAAAAAGTGAGAGAGAAAGTACAGCATGGGAATGAATAAACAAAGAAAAGATGCGCATTATATTTAAAATCGGGTCTGAGATATAAAGTGTTAGATAAGTGGAGAAATTCTAAATGGCTGGTGGAATGCAGAAGTGGTGTGCTTATATTACCTATAGTTAAAATATGATCAAAACAATGCCGTAAAATATAAAATGCATTAGTCCTCTTAATTATTTCTTAAACTTTATGCCCATAATTTAAGTCATTGAAAACTACTTTAGAAATGACCTTGTTGGAAAAACAATAGTGACTGATTTATAATCAAAGAAATAATTGAAACACCAAGATAATGCAATTATCCAAAGATTTTTCTGTTAATGAATATTAAAAGGGCTATAACACAATGAGAACAAAGTTTTTTTCCTTATTTTTATTAGCTGTATTGCACTATGCTACATTACGTAAGTAATATTTCATGGATTATATAGCTCTTTAATTACGTGTAATTTGTTATTAAGCTACATATTTACAAGTTATGTTTATGTATTAACTATAATTATACAAAGTCTATTTTATTGACAAATCTATCTAAATAATATCACATGTTAAAAACCACTGGCGCGACAGCCCCACGAGGGCCAAGGCCTACCAACCCGACTGCCGGCCTCACGCCCACTTACGCATGGCAGAGGTAGGCGATCATCCAACCGATACGTGGAGGAGATGCAGTCAGCATCTCAGCATCCCCCAGCCGGAACGTCGGTTTTCGTGACCAAGGCCGCTTACCTAGCGTAAGCTCCACAGTATCCTCATGATGCTGAGTGGGCACCGGTTCTATAGCCTGGTGGGTGGAATCGAACCCGGGCCGCTTTCCGTCATCAGGGACCAAGGCTTGCTGCCTTAGCCCACTACGTCACGGCGCAGAACAATATTACATGTTACGTTGTTATAAATGAATGACAGCATGGGAAAATAGGGTTACTGTAAATCTACTATAGCAAATAGAGTTGTAATAGAATGATGAACTTAAGTGCCCTTTATAATATATACACTAGTGAGGTCAGTAGACATCAAATAAAAGCTTAAGGAATATAACTCGATAAAAATACAATTTCTGGTGTGTTATGTTTTTTGTCACCATTGGGAAAATATATATTTACCAGCTATTCGCGCTTGTTGTTAACTTCTCTCTCTGAGGCCCTCTGCCTCTCTTTTATCCCTCCCCACACACATTCACACTTCTAAAAGTAGTTTTGATTAAGTACAGAAAACTTCAAAATATACATTTTTCTTGAAATCTGGATTTCGGACATTTGGTGAAACACTGAGTAAAGGGTAGTCAGTGCAGAGGAACATCTTGCTCTCCTACGACCTCTACACAGATCTATTGTGGCTAAATCTCCCAGGAGGTAGGAAATCTTCCAGAGATGATGTGAGAGAACCGCAGGAGGCCACAGTTTGAAGGCAGACAAACCACAGAGAGGGACGTAAGTCCCTAGGAAATGTTAAAAGTTCTTCATTTCCGCTCTGGCATCCATTGCATAGCCATCAAGGCTTCAGTTCGGTATGAAGAAACGTCTCCCCACACAATACCGTCCAGTGAGGAGAACAGCAATTAAATGCTCCAGGATCTGCTTTTTTTCCCGACACGCTACAGGGAACAGCCAGCTCGCCCCTACCTGTCTACTCCACAGCGACAGTGCAACGCAGAAGACCGTACTAGCAGCACCTGAACTGCAGTTTGCAGATACTTCACCTGTAGAAGCACAACCATCGGAGACGCCAAATGCAACTGATCAGCCGCTTTGCTACGCCACTAACAGTACAGCAGACACTACTAAGTTCTTTACATTCCTCACAAGCGCCAGCCACGTCCACAGGAACCTGCACTGTGGTCATCAGCGGGGTACCCCGTTGTCTCCCGTGCAGATTTGTTCTCTCCGCTGCAAAACAGAGGTGGCCCTCTCCCTGGGGAGCCAACCGAATTATGACGAGAGTGGGCACCACCACGCTAGTGTGTCCGCATCTGGCCGACAACTCGGAGAAGGATGTTGCCTTGAGGATTGGACTGCTCTTAATAGGGCGCTATCTCAGAGTCGAGGCAAACAAGCTAGAGCGACACGTCCCCTGTCGGCGCTGCTGTAATTTTGGGCATTGCGCCTCCACTTGCATCGCTCCTAGTATACCAATACTGTGGGATGCAGTGCCTCACCGCCGAATGCAGGAAGCATGATCTACGGCTACGACGCAGATACTGTACCACCTGTAATGGTCTAGGCCATTTTACAGGTCAGGCGCAGTGCCTACGTTCCCCCAGAACAAACCTGCTGAAACAGCGCAGCAACAGCAACAGCCAGGGAGGAAGACAATCTACGCTCAGAACCTTCGGTGGCCTCCATCGTAACAGCACCTGCCTCCTACACCGGAGAAGGCCTAAGGGAAGCTCTGCAGTGTCTGCGGAGAGAGCTACAGGGACCCGTCTCGCCTCACTTGAGGAAACCCTCGCAGCTACACAGTCCTCCAGAGAGGATGTCCACGACCTCCACTCTGAGGTCCTTAACATAGCTCAACGCCTGGGACAACTGGAAGAAACCATCACCGTTAACATCGCTGGACACCACACAGAGCAACACGACCAAATCGCAAGCATTGCAACAATCGCCCAACGCTCCGCCAACAACACAGCAGATCTCCCGACCCGACTATACGAGGATCTGCGCCATCTGCCATACGTCTCGAGTCTATAAACATACCTGAAAGAAAACAGGAATTGGAATTAAGGAATATAACGGGAAGAAAATTGTGGTATGTAAGTAACAACCCCAGCATTCTCCTAAGGGACAGTGACAAACCACGAAAAACCCTCGGATGGTACGCTCTGTCTTACCAAAGACGGGACCACAGTGATGTGGACAGTGATGATGAGTGGAATGAAGTTTGCAAAAATAAACTTCGGAAAATAACTTTGAAAAGTGAACGCTTCAGACCCAATAATAAGATACTGGACTTGAACTGCGGATTTCCTAAACGTGATCGTCGTAAGATCACCACGTAGCCAAATTGCACGGAAAACTTTTTGGTTTGGTCAGTTTTTGATCCAGAATCGAAAATTATTGGAATATGCTCAGCTACAGTTATGCAGTGGTGTTACATGTACAATAATACCCAAAATAATGAGGTCTAACTTTCTTGAAAGATACTAAATTTCCTTCCACATAGGTAGTGTCATTAATTCAGAAAGTAAAGCTCAACACACTGCAGTTAAAAAGTAAGGTAAAATAGTTTAGGACGAGTAAATCTGTTCGACAAAATTGAAGATAAGTTTACGTTTTTGCAATTCCTTACATTCAGGAGAGAATATAAACAATGTGCATATGTTATAACTATTATGATTAATATCAGTAAGGCATAAGCCTCGATAAAGAATGGCTGGCGCAGCGAGCGATAAATAGTGTGCGGACGCCAAAGAATGAGCCACACAGAAACCATCCTCGATCAAAAACGTCAGTTTTATACAACCACAACTCCGCACGGGGTTGTGAAATACCTCCACCGCTTCTAGATAAATCCCCAATAAATCATTGGTACGTAGTTTCGTGCGGGTAAACGGGTTGGTATTTATTGCTAGCGGTCATGGCCTTCATTCTGCTCATACAAGCGGCCAGCAAACCGGATTAAACTTTTTTGTTTTGTTTTATTTGGAAAAGTCACTGGAACATTTTTAAAAGCTGCACTTAAAATGTTTCATTACAGAAAATAAAGTTGTTTTGGGATTCGAATGTGGAAGTTAATGTTTATAATGTTGCGTTTTGGTCCAGGAAAAAATAATTCTTATAGAATTATCTTGGATCATTTTTGTTTTAAATTAGCGAGATAATTCAGACGGTAGTTATGATGGTGGTTGGCTTCGACTGCCATTGGAACCGGCACCTAAACTTAGTTATTTCATGATTTTCTCAGGTCGATGGACCTATGCTATTATGGATTATGCAGGCCAGTAGTCCAGTAATATGGTCACCACCGCACTTCACTTTCAGTGTACTTGGAAAACATTTGGCTAATATATGGCCACTCGAGTTGCACATAGAGTTTGCGACAGTAGCGTAGCACTTGAAACGTTAATGTAGTAATACATTATATAAATGAATTAATTAATTATTTACTGTTCATATTCCAAAATTTTACAATTTAAAACTTTTGGATACATTTATTTGTCTTTACCTTGCTGCTACCTTGGCTTACATGATACCCTGGTATTTTGCTCTGCCAGGTAGCTCTTAACCTCCATACCTCCTTGTTACTTAATTAGATCCCCCTTTTTTTTTTGTTAATTTACGTCTTCCAAGATTTAGTCATATCGGAAGATGAGTGGAATGGGTGAAAAGATGCTTCAATGAATCTAGGGTACATAGAGCTTAGAGTTACCCGACAAATTAGCCCCATTCTTTCCCCTCATCTTCCTTTCTTATATTCTTTATATTTCTTCCCCATCTTTGTTTTACTTTCTGTAAGAACTCACCAATACATCTTACCTTCTTTTCCTCCATTCCCGTTAGCAATTTTATAGCTACTTTCCCCCATTTTTCTTCCAAAACCTTTTTTCTCTACATTGCAATCTCCTTGCACTCTTTTAGATAGTGTTCTATACTGACTTTCTTTTCCCCCACACAATTCACAAATTCCTTTTTCCCTACCTCTTATCCCTCTTAGAAATATTGTTCCTGTTCTCATCCAAGCTAACCCCTCTCTTTCTTGCCTATTGCAGTAATCTACATGTGCTTCTCGTCCCCAATTTCTTTTTATTTGCTTGTAAAATTGTAATGATGATATATTTTCTGGACTTCCCCATATTTCCTGCCTTTCTATATCTTCTATTCTGCATTTTACTAATTTACTAATTTACCGCTTGTATTCCTTTCCTCTAATCTCCATATATCTCCCATTCCTATTTTTTCCCGTAATTCCTCCTATCTCTGTCACCAACTGTTTGAGGTCTCTAATCTTTTTGCTGTCTCATGCATAATTTCATAATTTACCCTTATTCTTTAACCAAACACATATACCAAAATTTTATTATTGTTTCTAATATTATTCCATTTCATCTCGTCTTTCCTAATACTACTAAAGGTAGTTCCCTAGGGGCTGATCTTGGTAAGCCCAGTAGCTCTTTACAAAACTTTCTGTAGCTTTGGTCTAGCGTTTTGTTTACCTCTGTGGCCTACCCCAGATCTCCACTGCATACAACATTTTGGATTCCACTAGTGCTTCATCATTATATAGGGTTTTGTATATCACAAACGCACCTTGGAACTCGTGGGAGTTTTCAATTGAGTCTAATGACAATACAACTGCCTGAATTATAGACACAGTAGTTAATCAGGTAATAATTTTAAGTAACCCTAGTTCGACTAATATAATTACAAAGCTTTATAGAATGACATTACCCTCGTTACAATTATTACTAAGTAGTCACTTGTTTGAGATAAAGATAACGGATAAATGGATTCAGCGATTTATTGCAATTTATAGCTGAACAATACTAAAAATAAAATAACTGTCCCATACTTCTCAGCATGCTTTGTATTGAAGTGATGTCTTATTAAAATGTGCAAGATTTTTTTTTTTTTTTTTTGAAATGGTTGAAATGATGCTCAAGTGGGTTCAGAGTCCATAGAGCTTAGAGTTACCCGAAATTTATCTTTCAGGATAAGGGAAAACCCCGGGAAAAGCTTATTTAGAGAACTCATCCTGACCGAGTTTCGAACTCGGGACTTCTTGAACGTGAGGCAGACACGCGACTATCTACGCTATCGAGGTGGGCTAAGAGATAAGGACATTGTATTGATTGTTTATTAAATAAACCAATTCCATTTTGTTACAGAAAGAACATCATTTGTTACGCAGAACCATAGTAACACGGCTATCATTCTTTCTACGTCCCTTCTTTTGGTTAAGAGGAGAAAAATTATTTTCAGTAATCTAGGGCAGTAGAAGGCGTAACTGAGGGGAAATCTTCAAATTTTTGGGTATGATGACAAGCTGGAAGTTGAAGTGTGGTTTTGGGGTGGCTTAATATTCCCCTTCAGCTGCCCTAGTGTAAGCACTGCGAGCACTCTTGGGTCATCTGGGTTACCAGAAGTACGTCGGTATTAGAGCTGTTCGGATTGAGTTAACATTGGCGGGGCAGTCCTTTCTGATATATGTGAGATTGGGTAAACCCGACAGAGATGTCTAAGAAGCTTTGTAAAACGCCTCAGTGTTCTGCCATTCTGGAGAGAATAGCTGCTCATATCTGTTAAATTTCTGCTCATACCAGGTATCCAACAGCTTTCCCCCCTGAAACTTATGAGTGAGTGTGGCGTATGCACTTCCGTCGCTGCAGTGGGAGAATTTTTTAAGAAATAAGGTGTTGGCCTAATGGGAATTCCCATGTAGAGGAAGAGTCCAGATGATTAAAGCCTATGCCTGCAAATAAGGGGGGAATGAGCTTTGGCTCCAGTCAAATCCCTGCCTAAACTACACTGCATATGTTGATAGGATCAAAGAGGTGGGCGTGATGTTCAATCTAGGTGCAATAGGCCCAGTCATGACCACAGAGCCTAATGAAATCCTTCAATGCTAATGAACCTATCTCTATGCTTTCTGGAAATGTATTTTCGTGAACTTGTGACAGAGCACGTGTGCAACTGTTCCTCTGACTTCTGAACTCCCATTTTGGGAATTCTTAGTCCCCATATGGACTATTTTTGAGCTTTTGGAGCTACTAAAGACTGGCTCTAATGACTATAATTAAAATATCATATATTAAATGCATTTATATTGAAAATAGATTGTATATTTTAAGGAAGGCTCCTTTTATAAAGTGTAAGCAGAAAATTAAACATGTATTCAAAATAACTTTTTCGGTGGAATTTCATTTCCAATATAATCTATTATTGAAGATATGAATGGTTGAGTACTTTTTTTATTCTTATAAAGATCTCTGGATGTTAAATATTCCTCTCTATGATGGAAAGTCTATTTTTTAAATATTTGACATTATTTAACTGAGTAAGTAATATCAGACGATGAGTGAAAGGGGTGAAATGAAAGCCTAAATGAGTCTAGCTCCATGGAGCCTATAGTTAGCCTACATTCATCTTCTTTCAGAATAAATGAAAGCCATGGGAAAATACCTTAAAATACGTAACCAGATTCTAACTAAGGACCTTTGAATGTGGGTAGATTGCTACCCCTACCCAAGGGAGTTCAGCTCCAAAGCATCTGACTACATCTGTTCTCTTTGAATCTATAATAAAACTTGTCATGTTACTATTTCTGCAAATGTTTATCTCAATTAAACATAGAAGTTAGAAAATAAACGTTCGTAAGAAAAACTTATATACATGGCAATGGGCCTCAATATAAAACATCTGATCTTATACGGGGTGAGTAAAAAGTGTGGAAACATGCTTGTAACTTTGCTGTTATAGTTTTGTGAAGTGATATTTTGAGAACAGCTGTAACATTTCAACATGTTTACATATTACTATGATTATGAATACAGTTTTAATGACATTTTTTGGACCTCAGGTCTCAGAACGTACAGGTAGGTGCTTTTTGAACTGCAATTTAAATTTATTAGGACGTATTACAACACATGAAATTTAAACCAAGGAAACACATTCATAAGAAATTAGTGGTGCTGTGTCATAACACATGGTATATTCGCTTCAAAAGGGGCCAAAATTGCCTCCAGTTACTGCCAAACAATGCCAAAGTTTGTCTTTGAAATTAAAGTTTTCAGCAACACTGTTCGTCTGATCAGCTGCGTTTGTTACCCAATTCTTCGCTTTAACTCTTCAGAATTTCTTGGTCATCCTTTCAAATCCTCCTCTTCAAATATCCCCACAAGAAAAAGTCTAAGATGCTCAGATCAGAAGGTCTTGGCGGCCATTCAATACTTCCTCTTCTGACAATCTATTTTCCTGCAAACTTTTGATATAGGAAATTCACCACTTGCCATCCATAATGTGCTGGTCAGTAGATACATCTATTGACAATAAAACATCAAGAGTTTCATCGGTTTTTTTCTTCAAAATTTTGCTTACCGTAGAATGATTACTCCTTCGTTCTGGATGCATTTCATTAAAAAGATGATGCAAGTTCCTTTTCAAATTAATTACTTATACGCCACTTTGATGCACGCTGCCGACCAAGGGTTGTCAATATTGATGTACCTAATTTTTGCGTTGTAAATTTTGAAGCAGTGTGGCGTATCCTCAGGGTAGAGCAAAGAGTTCCGTCAAAGAGTATGCGTGGATATGTATGGGAGTAAGGTTGATTCTAATCTTCAAGTTTCAGACTGGTTTAATGACTGCTTCTTTTTATCATCACATCAAACTCGAAGTTGCCGTCCAAGGGTTACCAATATATCACTGCCTGCCTTCGTCGAAGACAGAATCAGATGTCAGGTCTGCGTTCACCGAAGACCTAACCAGATGTCTTTGTTACTGGCGCGCCAGCTAGGTTCTGCCGATCCTCACTGAGGCACTACAGCTGTGTGTGTCACGTTCACCTCTTGAAGCCTGTCTTTATTCACACCAAAATTTCTTCTGTGACTATTTTGTCCATTGTGATTATTATTCTCGGTCATGCAATTATTAAGGGTCCGAACAATGCCTTTTCAAACGGAGTCAAGTTGTATTCACTTAGAATCTCTGCTAAGAACCCTCTTTCTTCCGTCTCTTTTGATAAACGACTCAACCAAATGCACCTATTCGCGTTTTAACAAATACAATGTTTCCTTGATATTCATTACGATTATTTATTTATTGCATCCCTTAATTTCGGTATCCTATCACCATATCCCTATTTCCGATCATCATTAGTATTCCAGTTCGTTTTCTTTCTTTAAGTTGGCCATGACTAATCACTTTCAGGAAGACTTTCGCAATGAAGTAACCATTGTTGTCCTTAATAACTTAGTTTTTGTCTGTATTTGTTCAATCCAAAGCCACATATTGAAGTGGCCTACTGCATTTTTAAGTCAAAACCCACTCAATTTGAACTGATGATGCGTTTTCCTTTGCTCAGTGCAAGTGCAGTAAGGTCCTAATAAATTTAAATTGCGGTTCGAAAGGGTATTTGTTTGTACGATCAGAAACTTGAGAACCGGAGAAGCCCAGAAAAAAGAAATGTGGCCATTTTTTTTAAAAAATGACGTTATTTGTAATAATAGAAGTGGGGGACATGTTAATATTTTATAGCTTTTCTGAAAATTTTACTTCATAGAATTTCAACAGTAGTACAGGCATTCTTTCATACTTTTTATTCACCCGGTATATTATTTAATTTACCTAGCTGGTTAAAATTCTATGGCCATATTGATATCTTTAATTTCAGAAACAGATTTTTATGCTAAAGTATTTCCAAAAGGTAATAGCATTCATTTTCTTAAGGACATAAGGACTTCTAGGTTAGACAAAAGTTGTTACCTCCAAATTACTCACAATCGTTTTATTTCCTGGTCATCATATGTTCACTTAGACATTCAAGGGAGCAGTTTTAGATAGCATAAGGATTTTCTGTAGGGCTCACCCATTCAGCAGGACAATAATAAAGCCGTACCACGACGTACCAAGCTGACTGTCGCTTGTTTTGCTCCATGGGAATGACAGTAAATGTGGTGGAATGCTGGGACAAGCGCTTTCCCAGTCAAAGTCATTTTTGAATTATTAGAGAGACGCTATTGTTTCTGTTCCTGTGGTCGTTAGATAAATCTTCAGCAGATAAAAAGCATGTGCAGTCCCAGAGGATAAAATCTGCATTATGTAAACACTCACAGACACGCGGAGAGCATTTTGATGTGTTGGTAAAATGCTAAAAAATAATGATAGGCACAAATCATTTAAAGAACAATATATTATAATTAGACAATTAGAAGGCTGAGTTTGTTGTTTTATTTCAGATGGAAATGAGCATTGTTTTAAAAATAAATTCTCGTTATGACTTTCTCTACCTGTTGCAAAAGATAGAGGGAATATTGCTTTGGACATAAAAGTTGGTATCGAAAGTTCTATGGGAATGGAAGTTTCCAGATCACCTGAAACAGAATAAAGTCTAGAAACTTAGTTTTACATCTGACCTCTTTTAAGGAAGCAAGGTGCGATGTTCAGCATATTCGCTCTTTATTCTCTCTAAAATAAGAATTTTACTTTACTGTAGAGGTAAAATATGCTTTCACTTTTTGAAACTTTATAGTTTAATGATTGGAATATAATTTGGAGTTTATAATTCACGATTTACAGCTAAGGCAAATGTGAAATGGTTGTCAGGTCGTAAGATAGATGTTTATCCTACATAAAATGATACACTACCATTTTATTTTTATATTGACTGATTTATCAGGTTTTCCGGTATATTTAAACCGAAAAAGTATAGTTGTCATGGAGAATTTTGTACTCCCGATCGCTGTAATGAAAATAGAAAGAATTCCGCTTCAAATCTTGCTCAGCAAGGTGCTAAAAAACCTATCTATTCTATACAATTTAGAGTGTACCTTTATAATATGTGCCGTTTACACTTGCATATTTTTAGAGCTTTTGAATGCAGATATTTTGTTTACTTCAGACTTAATATTAGTATTAATTCTTTCTCATTTTGGTTTTTCATCCCAATACATATTTTTCAATTAATATCTATAAGCATGCAAAGTATAGGAGGTCGAAAGTTCTTTGTGAAATTTCTTCTCAAGTTTACATAATTTGGTATTCTGATTCTAAATCTAGCCACTGTTTTCCCATTTTTTACAAAGTTTATTTGAATAGTTATGAGAAAAATTATTATTTCAGTTATGGAGGAATAGAGCCAGATTGAAAAATTCAATGCCGTAGCCGGGACTTGAACCACTTATTTCCCACTCTCCGTGCGGTTGCTCTAACCAACTCTAGCCAACGTGGCGACATGGCATTAAATTCTCCAATTTACTCGTATGTTTCCCGCTAGACCACTAGGCGTTCTTATATACAAGAGACACTCACCTTTTTGTAGCGACTTACTATGCTGTAAGGACTTAAGTCCAAAGCTTCATAGTATATTATTCAGGTAAATTGATGTAAATAACCATTTCTTCCACACTAGCCGGTTGTAGACCAAGGTTCGGATGAGTAGAGCCAGACGGAGCGGGAGATCTCACGGAGAGTGGGAGATCTGTGGTTAAAATCCCGGCTACGGCATTGAATTTTTCAGTCTGGCCGTACTCATCCAAAGCGTAGCCTACACACGACCAATGTGGAAGAAATGGTTATTTCCATTTATTTCATTGAAACATAATTATACCTACAAGGGAACTATCACTGTATTCACACAGCTACGCACCTGAAAATTTGATGGTATAATACCTGCTGTATATAAAACCTCTGCACCAAAAATCTGCTTTTGAGTATAACTGCAACGCCCAAAACCGAAGCCTCAAAGCGCCGCATGCGACCACGCATGGAACTGTTCGACATCCCCCGTCAGCTCTGGTCTGGGTCTACCATTTGTAGACCGCTACCTGTTAGGGGTCCTCCCGTACAGATGTACTTTTTAAAGGTGGCGCGTGACCTTGCTCGGATGTACACAGGTGACGTTACGCAAATCAAAGGTGGGGATAAGATCTCTGCTTTCACCAACAGATTGCTGATAAAGCTAGTGGCTTAGATGACAGATGTCTAACCTGACACCCCTTTTTCTTACAAATAAACAAGTGGACTCGACCACAAACTACTGTGCAACATTACGTCATGCTGTTATTTCTATGTTATTCCTATATGTTCCAACGTTTTCTGGACTCATTTTTGGATACTTCCAGCTATACTCTGCCCCATTTTTGGCACACAGACCTCACACAGAGGAAGATGACGCCATCAAACTTTCAAACGAATACAGGTATGAACATAATGACAGTTTTCTTGTTAGGCATTAAATTTAAAAGCAGCATATTATGCGGCATTTTATATGCAGAACATCAATTCAAATGTGTACTTATGTTTTATATATTCTTGTGCTGTCTTTCTCACTCCTCGTAAAGCTCAGTCTATCACTTCTCTGCGCAGCACTTGACAGAAGTCTCTAAACATTTTGCTATTGCAACTTCCCTTATATCTACGTTACATTTCTTTGGCACCTTGGTAGAACCTTTCACTTTTAATCGCTAAAAGCATTAAGATGGACTGTGAATGAAATGTATAATTGAAATAAATATCTGAATGAAATATAGGCATGAAATAAATTTTGAAGCTAATTGAACAGTCCGCTTTCATTCCATGCAAGTCTTTAGCGCGTTGACATTTCGGGTATATAGTATTGGAAAGAAGCTTCTATGCAAATCCTCTGAATGCTGTGCAGTCTTTATCTGAAAAAAGTTCCTTTATACTTTCTCTATTATAGAAAAAGGGCAGAGAAGATATTCCACAGATAAATTTTATTCCGAGCGTTCACTGGGCATAGTTTAGAGGTGTGCTGGATTCCCCAACGCAAAAAAAGACAACTAAAAAGCAACGTGTGTATATTTGTGTATGTGCGCGCGAGTGCCCTTGTAAACATAATAAGAAAATAACAAAAAGTCGCTCAAACAGGTATTTAATTTCACTAACTTCACAGTAAATGTGTACTTTTCCAAAATAAATTTGCAATGAAATAACAACCAATCCAACTAAGTTGGGAAGTGAACGGCAATGGAGAGGCAGTTGTACAACGACAAATCCTGCTTCAAGTCGGCACTCCTTCACTGTTTTGAAACAGTTAGAAAAAGGTACCGATATAATGATATATTATGTGCAAATATAACTTAATCCATATCAGCAGTATCACTCTGAAATAATTGTTGTATATTTACATCTTCTTTGAAACGTATTCTCATCTCTTAAAAAACGATACCTACCATCTAAAGAATGTCTTAAGTCTGCTCACAGCTTAATGCGATTTTTGAAGTATTAAATAATTCTTTATTTTACTGTTTCAATTTTGTTTTAAAACACAATATTAACATTTTAAAATTATATGCACAATCAACCCCTTTCGATTTGAGTAACCCTTTTACATGCACATTTGGCTATCCCATAATTTATTTCCGAAAGTAATCGGTGTTGGGCATGATTAACACAACTCGATTGACTGTTTCCAATATTAATCACTCTCTTGGAGCCCGTCTCGGTAGCGTAGATGGCAGCAGGTCTGCCTCACGTTCAAGAGGTCCCGAGTTCGAATCTCGGTCAGAGTGAGTTACCTGGATACGGTTTCTTCCGGGGGTTTCCCTTATCCTTACAGATGAATGTCTAGTAGCCCTAAGCTCCATGGACCCTGGACACATTTGAGCATCATTTCACCCATTTCATTCACCGTCCGATATGACGTAACGTTGGAGGACGTAAAACTTAAAAAAAAAAAAAAAACCTCTCTTGGATTCACAACCGCACGCGAGAAGCAAATACCAACTTTAACAATGGGTGAAAACTCTCCAAAGAATGTCATATGTCTTCCTTCAAACAGGACAACTATTAGCCACTATTTCCTGAGAAGTGCGGGGTTGCCATTAGTGGACTTCCTGAAAGAAGGGAACACCATCATGGAAACTAATATGTCGCTTTGTTGGAGCAACTGAAGGGCAATTGACCGCATTTGTTGACGATGAACGCCATGAAGTCACAGCACCAGCGCATTAGTCATTTAATATCGCTAAGTTGAAGGACTGATATCTTAAACTGCTGCCACATGTCCACATTCATCAGAATTGACTTTAGTGGCATTTTCTCTTCTCAAACTGAAGAATGGACTGTAAGAAAGTATTTGCCTTTGCTTGCTGGAGAAAAAAATCGTATGTACGTTCAAAGACGACTGTGTTGAAAATATGCTGCAAACAATGTTTCAGTAAACTGGTTCCTATAAAACTGCTCTAATAATTTTTATTAATATTTCTTTTCTGAAGCTGTTTTCGTGCTAAGTATGTATAACGCGAATTTTCTGGAAATAACTTTGGAGTTCGTTTCATTCTGAATGATTTTGTATAACTGGCAAAGGGCAAGAAATGTTACTATATAAAACATGCAGATTTAGTCAAATCACGTAATTTATCTCAAATAAATTTAGTGGTGGTTAGAAGGTATATAGGCATTCCTTGTTTTTCGTTTGAATTTTAACATTCTTTGAAATTCCTGAAATACAGATCGCTCCTTGCTTTCTCTCCTTGGTTTTTCATGATTGTGCAAAGAGATCAGAGAGCTTTACCTAACGAGAGTATTAGATTACCTCTTCTGTTAAGTTGTTAATATGTCAAGTGCCAAAACGATGTGAAGTTTATTCATTTAGGATTCATATTTATTCATATAAAATGATGAGAGTTTTGTTTTGAATTGGTATGAGTTATAGATGGTCATGACTGAATAGAGTAGATCACAAACAGGTGAAGATGAATGTTAATATCCAATCTAGATAAATGGTAAATATGATAAATTAAATAGAAAGATAAAACTATAAAAGAAATTGTTCTTAGGACCTTATATTTGGAAAATCACAAAATTATGTATTTCAAAATAAATGTATTGGGCACAGGGAAAAGTTATGTAGACTAGAATAGTTAGTTACCATGGTGATAAGGTAAAAGTCAATAAGTGAAGAGGACAAAATAGCGTCTTTCGCATCGTGATTTGAAAGTGAACGGATGCGTATGTAGAAGTGCTGCGTTTCTGCAAAAGTCTGGTTTATAATCAGAGAAGTGAAGTTGTATTAATCATTTATGAAAGGGAAAAATATTGTTTTATATTTGTATAACAGTATTGATTTCAAATACAAATCAAGTTGAATTCGGATTTAACTTTAAGAGAATTTTTTAAACCTTAATTTCTTTAACATTAAGCTCCAAAATTCAAGTATACGATTCTACGATCGAGATAAAATTTCATGCAACCCGGAGCTACAAATAATGTCACAACGTGGTCTATCATAACATCTGCATAATCTCATCAGAACCAAATGGAATGCTGCTACAAATGATCGCTGCAACTCGGGGCTTTGAGGTAGTAAGCGTGCCACATGTCATCGTGGTATATGGAATCCTGCTTAATATACTAGGTATTTGCGACAGAAGCTTTAGGTGAAGGGGCTGCGATGTCTGCGTCCCGTTGCTACACGATCTCCGGGATGGGATGCTGAAGCGTCTTGTCCTTGGAGCTGGATCCGACGTTGGTCGGGATGTTCTTTCGTAGTTACCCTCAGCTGCTTCAATCATCGGATAAAAGGCCTCTTACTTAGGCCGTGGCATCGGATGGGAGTATAATGAAAGTAATTAACTAAATAAATTAAAGAATTATTTAACTTCTTTTCAATATTCAATTTTAATTCCTTCTGAAATGAACAATCCGTCGTAACATTTAACTAATACATGATTTCAGAAGCGTCACCATTTATTTTTACAAATGCAATATATTTTTCTTCGACGATTCTACACAGATTATTAAGCTTCCATCCTCTACCACCGTCCATGTACAGATCACAATTTTGCATCTTTACTCGACGACGTCTATGCACAGAATGAAGCTAATTCTGGCTAGTCTGAAATTATTGAATTAGCCGTTGCTATGGCAATTTAAAAAATTCTCATTTGTTCAAGCTATATTTTCATTGCAGAATTTTCACAACCATATTTGGTAATCTTCATAATCTTTTCTTTAAATCATTTTCTAAGTAATTTAACATTCAAAGAATATTTATTAGAAATTTAAACTAATATTATCGTCTTTAAACACATTAATAATATTCAATTTCCTTTGCTTCTACCTCTTCAATTACAGTAACCTTCAAATGTTCTTTGCAGTCTCGTTCCCTTTCTACTACAATTTTTGTAGTAATTTCCAACGAATTATTTGCTCAATAAATTCAAAATAACAAAATCAAAGTATTTACAACTCCTATGATGGCTTGGTAATCTAAGTTTCATTTATATTATTAAAAATTACAGAGAAGAATACGCTTTAGTGAAAACAGTTTGCAGGGGGATTCAAGTATTTGTCGTACTTCAAGATTTTGTACAGTGCAAAATTATTGTATGAAATACATGGAGTGTAGAGAAACTCGTGTGACTAGAACAGTTGTCGCTTAATTGAAGGAAACATGACATTCATCTTCCACAGTTCAGAGAAGTCGTTCTGTAAGCAGTCAAATGGGCCACTTAAGCTGTTGTGTTATCTTGATCTCTGTGTGTACTTAACCGGGACAAGTTCCATTAACTCTGCCCAACCACCGGCCATGGGTAGCAGTTACATTCTTTTATGGTTGTCTTTATTACAGCTGTGTAAGCTTGTTTGGTATAGAGTGCTTTACGTTTTCCCTTGCAGGCTGATATAGTCGTTATGTGTATGAGTCGTAATTAAGTTCTTTATAACTTTTATTTTTCCACATTGACTACTCCGTCCTCATTGTTATCTTTTTTTACCTTTTTAAGTAGTATTTCGAAATTCCAGTAAAATAGATATAACCAGAAATATAACTGCGTGTAACTGAGATAAACATCCAATGGTTTGGTTCCTACACTGTTTTTCTTTATTTAATTTTGACAGAAACTCATTATCGGTGTTCCACATAAGGGGTAGGTAATCTTTTCCCTTATGGCTTTGGATTAGTCGGTATATTATTTAATTAGTAAAAAAAGACCAGGCAAGGAGTGAGAAGAGAAACGGAAATATTTCACTTGAGTGACTGGAAGGTATGTTTCGCAACGACAGTTCACATTGGTACCTAAATAAGTCTTATTTTGATTTGGTACCAAAACAAGGTGTGGGAGAGCTCTGCTCACATACAGGAGAGAGGGGCACTAGAGGATGCTGCAATGTAACGTAGATATCCTTCTATCGCAGCAAAGGTTTAAAGAGTTTCTGAACTTTGAAGAGATAGAAATGCCTAAGCATGAATTAAGAGCGTCTCAAAATGAGTATTTCCACAAATATTTGAATAAGGAATATAAAAATTTGCACCTTCCTTCAAAAACATTTTCTGCAATGTAATTTGTGATTTTATGACATTGTCCAAATACTTATTTTATTCATTAAAATAAATTCAGTTCCTTTAATCTGAACATGCTACTTAAACTGAGTCAACGATGCTAAAATTTCTCCAGATTGACTTCTATCCAAATTTTGAGTATTACCAAGTATAGAGTTATGAAAGAACCAACATTATTATTTAGTAAAAGTACTGAGAAAACACTGAGCAACCCCAAAATTGCATCTCCCCGACCATTCTCCACACCCCTTCCCTCGGGAGAGCTAATATGATACTAACTCTACAATGGTGTTACTCCTGCCCTAAAGAATATGTGTGCCAAATTAGTCGAAACGGAAGCAGGAGTTTAGGAACTAACGCACGCACACACTCATGCATGCCTGTATACACACATACGTTATTTACGCATAAACAAGTCGTTTTGTAACCCGACCACGAACGCGTGCACCAGTAATTCGCTTGCAGCAACACCGTAAGGTTCCCCCTACTCTTTAGGGTGAATCACCCTACAAAGTCAGTTTATCGACTGGGAAAGTCATTGTCAGTTACTGTCTATTCTTCTTGCTGTAGTTTGTTCTTGTGCATCTCCAAATATCTGGGTTGTATATGAGTAACTTTAGAATAGTTTTGCACTGTCCTTCTTTTGTTATTACACCAATAAAATGCCTAAAGAAAACTTACCTCTTGAGTAAGGATTTTTTAGCACGATACGCACATAAAAACCGAATCATGTAGACGGATATACGTATAATTTCAGGAGATATATGCTGGTCTTCTGTTTCCAAATACACATTGACCGCTACCTAGTTTATATCAGAATCTGAGAGGATAAAGAATTGAGGAAGCATATAAGGAAAACAAACTGAAGAAATTGCACAAGGAAATAATTCAAATAAAATGTTAACTGAAATAGGAGAGAGGCTTTAAATGTTTGGAAAATATTAGGAAAAGTATGGGAGAATTGGATCAGAATAGTTAAGAACGATAACTTAAAAAAAACCATAAATGCTTGGAAGGGTGGTTCAATATGCAAATGACCAGGGGGTTGACTTTAATGGGCTGATTTTTTTTTGGTATTTACGTCCTCCAACGTTAAGTCATATTGGACGATGAATGGAATGGGTGAAATGATGCTCAAATGAGCCCGGGGTCCATAGAGCTTAGAGCTACCCGACATTGTCTTTCAGGATAAAGGAAAACCCCGGAAAAACCTTATCCATGTAACTCACCCTGACCGAGATTCGAACTCGGGACTTCTTGAACGTGAGGCAGACATGCTACCACCACGCTACCGAGGCGGGCTTAATGAGCTGATGGATGCTATACTCAGTAACATTAGGCGGGACGTAGGTTGTACCCTGTACATTCTAACCAGAGTAGTAATTTGTATAAGGTATAGGGTATTAGAACGCATATAAGGCGGAGAAAGGGAGGGTTCGCCTACGATTAGAATTAGAATTCCACTAGGGAGGGGATTCCGTACCTAGGCTACCATGCTGGACCCACTGTGCCTATGCCCCCAAGTAGGGCACCCCCGGGAAGAAGAATGAGGCGAGAGGAGACAGAGGGCGGCTGTACAGAGGGCAGTACAGTACAGTACAGTACAGGGACAGGGTACCTCCAGTTTACAGTAGTGCAGCGTTGCCTAGTTCGGAACGCACAGCACAAGCGTGAGAAATACAGATTTATCCTTTTCATGCACCCAAAATCACTGCTGCAAATTGTAATTGAATCGTTTATTTCAGAAACCACCTAAGAGACAGAATATAAAAAAATGTGTTTTTGGAGGTACTGTACAATTTAAAGGTAAATACATCTTTTAGTGCATAAATAACCTATGTTTCATATCAGCAATGAAATTTTCAACCTTGAAAATAATCCGTTTACTTAAGAGAGAACCCAAGTGCTGTCGCTTAGGTTCTTTCTGCGGTAAATTTCACTCGTGACAGTTGGCAGCCTTGATCACATCATGTGTTTGTGAATAGCTGTGACAATAACTCACAACTACCCTGTACGTGGCCACTCATTTTCCCCATGTGGCAGAGATTTTGGAAGCATAAAACGTCTCTTGAGAAAGATGGACAGGATTTATACTCCTGATGAATATGCAGAGCTCATGCTAAAAGCTAGTAAGTCTGACTGATCACCTTACATCAGACGATGTTCTCAGTTTCAAAATGTGTTGGCCCAAATCATATAATAAAATGCCAAATTCGGACGAAACATCAGACAGGAAAGTAGCCAAAGAAATTAAGCAACCATTCAAAGTGTCCAAGTACAAGCAGTTTCTGTATAACAAGGATACTCCGGGAAAAGTGGTCGCAAGCGAATTTATTGTTACATCTACTTTCACATTGCTAAAAACTGCCAGCCCTCCGGAAATACCAGCAGAGAAGGTTTATGCTTTGGGGAAGCTATGTTCACTTTTATTTTACCAAGATTATTTTAAGGGTTTATATGCTACTTTTAGCTAAAAAATTTAGTAGGCTATAACAAATTTTAAAATTTATCGGGTTTTGCACAGTGAGATTTCTGGTTATAAGTCCCAATCCAAAAAAAAAAAAAGATATACAATATAAAAAAGTTGATGCAACACACTGTTAGATATGAAGCCTTCTATGATACTATCATCCAATGGCCAACAGCTGACAATGAGTTGCCAGAAGACTTGCCAGAAGCTGAATAAGTGAATAAGGCAACATCTTTGTATATAGACATACTGTAGCCTGTAGTCTACTTATATTTTTCGATTTAGGCCTAATAAAAACACTCCTTCTTATGCTCAAGTGTGTCTGTTACTTACCTTTGATACAAAACAGGTAAAAATAATGGTATGACCTAACTTAAATAATAATTTTTAAAAAAATCACTTTGGAGACACTCATTTATTGCAGAATTCACCTAAGTGCAATTTTTTCAAAAATTATGACTCAGAAACTTAAAGGCAGAAAAAAATAAAATAAAAATAGATTATTTCAATAGCATGTTTTTGATTTGGTAAAAATATTTGAAGAAGACTAGACCTATACTTAAGCTGCAAAACAGTTTCTTTTAGTCTTCCGAAAGTTGAAAAATGCGCACTTAGGTGGTTTCTGAAATAAACGATTCAATTATAATATGCCTTGGTATATGCGGCAAGAATTTTTAAGGCAGCAGAACTTTTTTTTTTTTTTTTTTTTTTTTTTTTTTTTTTTTTTTTAACGACGTATGGATCTCGAGTTATCGCTTCGTGAATAAACACCTGAATCTCGTGTTTATGCTTATAATATGCTTCAAATTTTAGTCTGCCTGTGTGTTATTCCTTTTCCACTACTCATTACTGAGTAAGATATTACGAAGTGTCGTTAGAAACTGCATGCATTTCCTTCATATTTTAACTGACCATGGATCACTGAAGTCTTTTTTAGAAATCCAGGTAAATACGTTTATTTTCAGTAAATAAGCATGAATGTTACACTCTATGATGTTAACATAACTATCCTTTGTTGCGTAGGTTTACGTTCTGACAATTTGTCTGACGAAAAGTGTTACTTTCCTCGTACGTGGGCCTTTTTTTTTTTTCAACCTCCGATAGGCTATAAATAAAACACAAGTTCATATAAAACAATAATTTTATTACCAAAAGAATAGTACACTTATGGTTACTTTTCGACATAATCACCGAAGAGATTGAGACATTTGTTATATCTGTGGACAAGCTTTTCAATTTCCAAAGTTGCCGCCAGTGAATTCAAGTAGTCCTTGACGTTCGTTTGAAGGTCCTCATTGGTTTCAAATCGCTTCCCACCAAGCCACGTCTTCAGTTGAGGAAAAAGGTGAAAGTCACTGGGTGCTAAGTCAGGACTGTATGGCGGATGATCGAAAATGTCCCATCCAAATTGGTCGAGAAGCCGTTGAGTTGCTGCCGCAGTGTGTGGACGGGCATTATCGTGGATCAGAACAACTCCAGCAGTCAGCCTTCCTCTTCGTTTGTTTTGAATGGCTCTACGTAAACGTCGTAAAGTTTCACAATAAACAGCTGAAGTTATTGTGGTTCCGGGCTGCATAAACTCCACAAGCAAAACACTTTGTTGGTCCCAAAACAGAGTAGCCATGGTCTTTCTGTTGTTGAATGTTTGTTTGAATTTCTTTGGTTTGTTTGGTGAAACTCCGTAGACAAAGCAGTGATGGTGAATCTGCGGTTTTCTTTAACCATTCTGTCAACTCGTTGAACAAGGTCATCTGAAACGACAGATTTGCGTCCTTGACCCCCTTCATCATGCACATCATTACGACCATCTTTAAACTTTCGACACCATTCACGAACAACACCATCACTCATGAAGTTTTTGCCATACACACGACTCATCCTCCGATGGATTTCTGCAGCACCATGGCCTTCAGCCTGTAGAAAACGAATTACACTTCGCAATTCGCACTTGGCGGGAGCATCAAAATGGCGGCCATGTTTACGTGGCTGTAGCACAACGCCGACTGACGATTGAATGTCAACAATGGCGGAGTGTGTAGTGCGAGAGCTGCGCAGTCGCCGACAGCGCATACCCGCTTTCTGCTGCCCGCGTAGAGTCGGCATGGAGCGATCGGAGGTTGAAAAAAAAAAACAGCCCTCGTACATTCTCCCTAACTTCTAATCTCTGGAGCATCAGTTGGCAACAGGGCAGCCATCGTGTGCACGCATTGGTTCAGCTCTCATGCCTTACAAAACCCTGAGCCGTATAGTTGTAGCGAACACTGTAATCGTTGATTGTATTTATGCAACGAAAATAAAATAAATAAAAAATTATGATATTTGTGCATCATTGTGGATCTAAAAAGGTCTCTAAGGAATTACAGCCGATGAGTGTTAACAAAACTTTCGTTCACATCTCTCCTAATATTCATGATAAGTGAGGAATACCAGGAATGTCTCGAAACAGATGAACGTTTCTTTTAAAATCAACTATTTTTATTAGAGAGCATGTTGGATTGGATTTCTTTATGCTACTGAGGGGCCTCGGCACGGAGTTTTGGTCTATTGTATCTATGCCCCAATTGGGTCATCACCGGGAGGAAGAAGACAGAAGGCGGCCATCCCAAGGAGTCATGACAGTGCAGAGAACAGGATCCCTACAAATGACCAGATGAAACGACCCAGCAGGCCAGTACAGACGGTATCACCATGAGCCTGTAACGGCCCAACAGGCCGGCCTGGGGTCTGGAGACAGTCTTATCAAAGATAAAGTTTTCACCAGGAGCCATCCTGCATGGCAGCTCCGAGATTCCAGCCGACATTCTACTCTGAAAGAGACCACTAGATGAGAGATTAAATAGAGGGACAGGATATTTGGGGGATGTAGTTAACCTATGCAAACTTCATCCGGGAGAACCTTGAAAAAAAAAGTCAGGTAGGCCGATCAGGGGAATCAAACCCGGACTTCCCGAATGCAGGCCACAGACAAAACCGCCTGAGCCATCCCGCTCAATGCATTTACAACTTTTATAAGTACAATTTAACAAGGAAGCTTTGGAAAGGAGAAGGCTCCGCTGTATTACACAGCACCCTCTGAGCCGGGCTATAAAATTACCTTCTGTAGATAAGGTAATATCCTCTAACAGTTCTAGGCCTCCCTAGAAATTACTCCTGGTCTTATGCTCTTTACTATATTTATGACAGCGCCAATAACAAATGAATGGAGATATCACTTCAAAAGGCCAAAGTACTGTAGCATTCAAATTTTTGGGATAAAATCTTTGTTAGACAGTTATCTACATTAAATTACACGAATTTTTATCCCAAAAGAAAGAGGGTTTTACTTACCACTCAAAGAAAATTCAAGATATAAATTTTATTAGTAACATAAATATCCTAAACGTATCATTTGATAAAAATTATTGTGCCATTTTGTTAAAAACTCAAAGTAACAGTACCTTTTCTATGGAAAGTGTAAATCGGGGTAGCAGGACTTTGTTGAAATTCTTCCATGGTGCAACAGATTTGGCATTTATCCAGATGTTTGCTTTTGAGTTATGTTTTATTTTGCACTAGGAGGACCTCAAAATATACATTTACCAGGTAGTTTTCGAAAACGAATGTTATAGTTCCTCTGTATACTAAGGAAGTTCAAGGTGATTCATAGACGTCATCTAAACGCGATTCTTATTAAGATTCCAAGTTACTGTCATCATATGCTAAGTAGATCATTTGTTTACATTTCAAACTGCAGTGTGAATATGCGCAGGTTTAATTTTTATGCGCTCTCGGGTTCCTTGCGCCTCCCCTCGCTTTCCTTAGGGGTCGACACGCGAACTTCACGCGGAACGGAAGTCACGGATACCAACCTCAACACGCCATCTACTTCAAGATAATATCCACTGCAGGAAGAACATCCTGCCGTTAAAAGTAAGGAAGGAATTCACAGGAGTTGTGGTTCAACCGAATTCTTTGAGTTACATTACCCCATCGTGGCTAGCACTTGGCACGTGCTCAACTATGCTACATAGAAACAGTAGTAGATCATAACATTTTAGACTAGCTTCCGTAAACTAAGTCAAATATCTCTTCTATAACACCCTTCTTTACACTCTAAAAATTTACATTCGTCCTTATGTACAATAAAAAGAGGTATTCATCTATTTAAGCAGAATTAATGTTTACACAGAAGTGGTATCAAATTAACTATACTAGCATTAGATAAGGATAAGGATTAGTAATTGGATTAAAGCACCGCTCTTTGTGATTTCAACATGACCTTTAGAAGAAGGGGTAAACAGGAGACTTGAGGGGCGACCATATCAGGAAGACGGAGCGCGGTAACAATAACGGAGAGTCTAACGACTTCAAATTGGATCTAACACACATGGAATTAGGGGTTCCGGAATGAAACGAACAACTCCTAGAATGGGATACCATCCGAGAAACTAATCGCTAAGCAGAAATCTTTAAACAGGGCAAATTAAACCGTCTGCCGCAACGCCCGCAGTCCCCTGGTCCTGAAAGCAAACAATGGGGTAAGAAATGATATACAGGAAATTCATGGTCCATAAACCATCCCAAAGTTTATATTACTCACCTGAGGAAACAGCGAAAAAACGCAATCTCGGAATGAAGGCCTGACAGAGACTCAAATGTGAGCTTCAGATCTTCACGCGCTAAAGTGGGAGGATCCCGTTGGATAATATGTAAGGGGCAGATTTCTATGGCATCTCATATTTTTAAGAAAGCCTATAGTCTGAGTTTCAAGTGAAGCAGCAAGGTGATGGTGGTGCACGATTCCACGTTGACACTACAGTTTCATACAATAATAAGGGTAGCTCAGGGTTAAGCAATGAGGTTTATCTCAGGGTATGCGTGGGTATGTATGAGAAGGATGGTTTTAATGACACTGTAATGCCCGCTTCAAACTGGTTTAATGACTGCTTCTTTTATTATTACATTAAACTCGAAGATGCCGACCAAGGGTTACCAATATCACTGTTTAGAGTTACTGAATGTGAAATGCTTATTACTCGATAAAACTTAATTCGTTCTTCACGTATATATTAACCGACAAATATCTTCTCTCATCGCTTCTGGTCTGCCCCCGACCAAGACAGAAGAAGAGGACTGCTCTAATCGGCTCCAAGCCACCAACTGAGTGTTCTCCACAACTGCGCGCGCGCTAGTGTGTGTGTTTGTGTAACTTTCACTTTATCGAAGCCCTTTATTCAACCAAAGATTCCCTTTGTGACTATTTTGCCATGCCATTATTAAGGGTCCGAAGAATACCCTATTCAAACAAAGTCAAGTGCTACCCTTTAGAACTCTGCTAAGGACACTGTTTCTTACGTTTCTTTTGTTAAAACAACTATTCACTCCAACTGCTATTCGACTCAACTGCCCCTGCACGTGGAACCAAGATTCCTTTGAAATCCATCATGATACTTTGCTTATTTCAATCCTTTAATTTCGTTATCACAAGTTACTAAAAGCATACATAAATACGTGTCTTCTATGAAAACTATGCAATTTTCATTGGGTCATAAAAGTCGTATTTCTCACTTTTTCAGATCTTTGGTTATATCTATGCTTATTTCTATGATAAGGTCATATTTTCGGGATTATTATAGTGTTTTCAGTTAAACCCGTGGCACTACAGTACATATTGAACCAGGGCCTGCCAACTCTACTACCGGCCTCACTTCTACATACGCAAGATAGAGGTGAGCGATCATCCAACCGATACGGGGAGGAGATGTGGTCAGCATCTTGGAACCTCCAGCCGGAAAGTTGGCTTTCTGGACCATGGTCGCTTACCTATCGCAAGCTTCTCAATTTCCTCACGATGCCAGTCCTATACCAGGGACCTAAAGTCCGCACCTCCAGGGGTGGGATCGAACCCAGGCCGCATCCCGCGGCAGGGCACCAAAACATGACGCCTTAGCTCAATAAGCCACAGCGCGGGACAGTGTAGTCAGAAGCCATCAGAAATAAAATAAACCAAGATTTTGTCCCCAACAGCACTGCCCACTTGTTTTTTGAAGGTTCCTTTATCAGGTAGGTAGCACACGTACGTACAGTGGGCTTGAAGCAAAGTTTGAAGATTCTGAGCCAGGATTTTCCCCAGACGAATTAACTTACTTCAAATATGCTCCTATAACCTCAGTAGTTTCTCCAGATATAAAAATATTGTGCCTGACAGCAGAACAGGCTCCCAGTTTGACAAACCAAAAAATGCACATTGTCATTCAATGTAATTTACTAATGAAAACTAATCCCCAGGAATGCATATTTTATTTCGCTTAATTATTCTTTTCTTAAGTTGTAATAATTATTCCTCTCTAATTTAGGGATTCTTAAACTTAGAGATTGCATAAATTGCTGAATTAATAAGTAGAGAAGATAATTTTCCCCGCAGAAGAGTGTTTATGTATCAACAATTATTAATTGTTTATAAGGTTTAATTGTCAATTAATATAATAATTGCTCGTAATAAATTTATTAAGTTATAAGGGTAATTTTTTGCTCTTTAGGTCATATTTAAGCTATTTTAGGTCATAAGTACAGGCATATTTTCCATTTGTTAGATCATGGAAATGCGCCCATTAGTTATAAGTATAAAAGAATTAAATCATTCATATACAAACCGATTTTTGTTAGTAATATAATTATAAACATCTTCTGTTTCGATTTCTCGTTTGAAATCTTTGTCGTTACTGTAAGTAAAAGTAGAGTACTTCAATAAAAATGTATCTTTTGTTGTAATTTACGTCCTCCAACGTTAAGTCATATCGGACCGCAAATGAATTGGGGGAAATGATGCGCAAATGAGCCCGTGGTCCATGGAGCTTAGAGTTACCTGACATTCGTCTTTGTGGATAATGGGAAACCTTATCCAGTAACTCACCCTGACCGAGATTCGAACTCGGGACCTCTTGAACGTGAGGCAGACATGCTACCATCTACGCTACTGAGGTGGGTAATAAAAAAATGTGGTGAGCTACTTTCACATGGAAATTTTTACTCGTTATGGTTTATTTTTATAAAGTTTCTAGATACTTTTCTTCAAGGAACTATTTTCCTATCTGCTTTATGTCAACCAATTTGCTGGAATAGTTTCATCGCACACTTTTGATGTTATACTGCATAAGTCCGGGCAGCTCTCCATCAAGTCACAATGTTTCAAAAATATTGATTTTACCCACGTTCGATCGCGATTAGTAAATGGGACCTTATAATGGTTCAAATTATGTAAGCATAAAATTAATTACCATGGCGGAAATGACAAGTTGAAATGCATATTTAGTCAGATAGAGTTTATCTATTCTTTAACAAAAAGAGTTATTCTTCTGTCAACTGCAGGATACCGAGTTAAAAATATCTACAAATTGCTTTATCTTACTCTTCCTTGTAAATACAAAGAAAATATGTAAATTATATGGTGTCAGATATAGTCAAAACAGTTGAATTCTATGTGATGATTGAAGTTCCGTTGTCTTTATGTACCCAGAGCATAACAAGAGAATTACGACTTCCTATATGAGTAAAATATATCTGAAAATTGAAACAAATAACAAGGAATATCTTATAAAGTTTTATATCCACAAAAAATTAATTTGGGTAAACTGTGTGCTTTAACGTGATCTACAGTTTTTGCATAGTAAACTTTGTCTGTTAAAGAAAATAATTCAAAATGAAGACGATATTAGAGGCTATTCCCAGAAAATTTAAGCTACACTTCTTATTTTCACTTTTTCTAACATCCTGTATCACCAGAGAAAGAATTCTTCCATCTCATTTACGTCTTCCTTCTGGTATTCCATCTCTGGCCCTGCGTACTAATCTGTCAGGTGACATTTGGCCCACATGCTCAAAATCATTTTATCTGTACAAGATTATTTGAATGACAAATTATCCTGATTATGCCTATGTAGCTCTGCAAGTGGAGTGTAGCTTTGGATGAGTAGAGCCAGACTGAAAAGTTCAATGCCAGTATTTGAACCAGGGATCTCCCGGTCTCCATCCGGCTGCTCTAAACCACTGAGATACTATGGCCAACATGCCGACATGACATGACACGACTTGGCGACCATTCGAACAGGGCGACTATACCATGGATTTATCTTTGGTAATAGATACCTCAGAGATAACGCACTGATTACTCCACGTGGAGTGAACGTACATCTGTCATTTGTGATTTCTGCGAACTCCATTGGTTGAAGTGATGCGTTCATTGGTGCTTAGCACACTACCGGGAGGCGCGTCAGTGTCCCTCTTACTCTTACAAGGATAACACTGGGGAACAAAAAAAAATATTATTCATATACCCGAAACAAAATAGGCAAATTCCTATGTAAACTGATCTGCTGATTCCAAAATTGCCCCTCAAAATGCTGTAACACGTAACGTTTTTTAGGTATTCATAATTTTTTGTGAAAACTTACAGAAATGCGATGTGATAACTCATATTTGATTAATTCAAAATAGTAGGCATTTTATTGCCAAATAACATTGACAATAATAATTATTATTAATTATTATTAAAATAAATAAACACAAGATAATTATGAAAACCACATACCTGAATTATCTCAGAAGTGTTTCACTGTTGATTTTTTTTTTGTATTGACATGTATTCTCCCGTTTGAGGAACCAACAATAGTCTCCCAACATGGCTGAATCCCAGCGACCCTGGTAACTCCTTTACATTTCAGAAATGTCCAGGTGAAAATGCTCACCTTGCTCATCACTTACAGCTCCTAGGTTTGTAGGGAAACTATCAAGGTGAGAGTGCAAAAAGTAGATTTTAAGTGACATACGGCAACCCATTTCTTTGTAGCTCCTTAATAGGTCTGAGACTAAAGTTTCATAATTTTCTTCTTTGTTATTGCCCAGGAAGCCTTCCACCACTGATTTAAATGATTTCTATGCTGCCAGTTCAACACGTTTAAGCTTTGATTAAAAAACACTGTCTTTAAGAAGTGGTCTTATTTGAGGACCAACAAATATACCTTCCTTCAATTTAGATTCACTTATTTTGGGTAAGATACTTCTTAAATACTCAAATGCACTTCCACTTTTGTCCAAACCTTTAACAAAATTCTGCACTAACCCGAGCTTTATGTGAAGTGGGGCGAGAAGAACTTTGTTTGGGTCTACTAGAGGCACATACTTAACACTGCTTGCTACAGGGGTATAGTCTTCCCTTTTCCCCCACTCTTTCACTATAAAATGCTTGTCAGTTGCCCTACTGTCCCATAAACACAAAATCAGCAATATTTTGTGAAACCTCCCTGCAGTCCCGTTAGCAATGCAACTACCTTGAGGTCACTACAAATTTCCCAGCCATGGTTTTGATAGCTAATAGCATCTAAAATGTTGGACATGGAATCGTATGTCTCCTTCATTCCTATGGCATGAAATAAAGGTATTGAAGGCAGTAGATTGCCATTCTGAAGCAACACTGCCTTTAAGCTGTATTTAGAAGAGTCAATAAAGAGGCGCCAATCTTCGACACAATGCTCCATACCCAATTCCTTCATTAAACCATTAACATTAACACACAAACACATGTTGTCTTTCATTGTGAAATACTGTGAATACTGTTTATGTCGAGATTGGTAAAATGTTATTTTAGTCTCTTTTGCCAGGAAATTCCATTCCTGTAGCCTGGAACCCAGTAATTCTGACTCCTTTTTACCTAGTTTCAAATCACAAATAAGATCGCTTAGTTCTTGAGAAACAAAATGTTTTCTTCACTTCGTTCACATTAATATGTAGGGTCTTTGGATGTTGAGGGTTCACTGTCATCTACATCATGATTTGAACTTGATCCACCATATTCTTCAACCCATGCTTTCGGAGGATCAGGAACCGGAAGATCTTCACTATGAGGTGCTGGTCTTATTGCTGATGGAACACTTGGATATTTGACACTCGACTTATTTTTTCTAGAAACTCCTGTAAACCAGACCACCCAGAGGAGCACTCAAGCTAACACATCTGTTTATTTACTCAGGAGGAGAGAAGCGTGATAAAAGGGGGTTATCTGTGAACCTAAGGGCTCAAGATAGGAATCTTTTCCATTAGAGAAAACAAAATAAGATGTATTTAGGTCTTCATGATAAGTTTTGAAATCCTGCATCAGTAGTTTATGTCAACTTAATTTATTTTGAGTTGGGCACATCCATGTAAATACGATTTTTATAGTAGACTCTAAAATTAATTTTACTGATAAATCTTACGTGATGGAAAATTTTAACTAGTTATTTCGAATAGTATTCATATTCTTTACATGTATAAAAATATTATTTAATAATAACATGGCTGTTATTTTAAATTAAGTCAATATGAGTTGGTATCATACCTCATTTCTGTAATTTTATATAAAAGAATAAGAATAAGAATATCTTAAAAACCTTACGTGATATAACATTTTCAGAGGCATTTTTGGAATCAGCGAGTCATTTTGCATAAGAATTAGCCTATTTTGTTTCGGGTACAAACAACCTGTTCCCTAGTGTAATCAGTACGTTATCTCTTAACAAAGATAAATCCATGGCAACGGTTCCACCAGCGCGACTTTACCCTCTCACATCTGGGTTTTCCTTGCATTTTTCGTAATATTCATTTCAATTACAATGAGCATCTCTTTTTTGTGATTTAATATTTCATTTGTTATGCAAATATATTAAAATATCGTATATTAATGAAAAACATTAGGGATATTTCTGAGAAAGTGAAAATTGTTGAAACTTTTGGCATATAAAGGTAATATTGGGATGGAAGAATTTTCTTGAAAGTCTTCAAATCACATTCTTGGAGAATGCTGAAGTAAAGTAAAAAGTGTGTTTATAAGCGACTTTGGTTTAAGAGTTACCTGTTTGTAGACGCTAAGATATAGTGATATGCGAGCTTTTTTTGAAAGTGCTTTTTCCTAATATATGGGACCTCAAAACAAATATCGCCCGCCTCGGTAGCGTAGATGGTAGCGTGTCTGCCTCACGTTCAAGAGGTCCCGAGTGCGAATCTTAGTCAGGGCAAGTTACCTGGATAAGGTTTCTCCGGGGTTTTCCCTTATCCTGATGCACGAATTTCTGGTAACTCTAAGCTCTATGGAACCCGGACTAATTTGAGCATCATTTCACCCATTTCATTCATCGTCCGATATGACTTAACGTTGGAGGACGATAATTAAAAAAATATTTTCTGTGAACCTCTATTATTCAACGTTTGGGTGAGATACAAAAGCTTCTCTTTGTAGAGAAAGTAAAAACAAATGCCTACATATATTGCTGCATTCAGTTTTCTTTAGCAGTTATCAAAGTGTTTGCACATATGCAGCTACCACTACCGTCCATCAAATTCGTCGAAAATATTAACCAAACATTGATTACATATGCCACTCGTACAGGGCCATAATAGAATTAACATTTATTAAAACTGATAGTTTCATTAAATAAACGCCAATTGAATTTGCTTTGTAGGGCTTCAATGTTCACAGAACTAACATTTTGTCGAAACAGCACATGGAATTATACCTTTTGTTTGCTACATCCATTGTATTAAATAATTCAGCTTTCATTTATTATGCCTTTAGCTGGTGTGAATTACGCTGAAATGTGAAGAATACCAATTATCGATACAATGGCAAACAGAGTACGATTATAATCCTAGAATTTTCAACATTACATCGGTAAACCTAATCGACTTCTGTCGTTCGGTCAATTTTAAACATGTGTCACAGTACAGCGCACTCTAATGTTTACATTAGTGAAACCGAGTGAGATGCTCCGCGGTAATTGATGAAGCTTCCATTTACGAGATGCCAGGTTCGAATTCCCATGGAGGTCTTCGGATTTTTGTGATCCTTTCGTTTGGGGAGGCCAATGCTGAAGTGGTTTCTAATCTAAAGCAATTTTCTTCCCGTTTCCTTTTATTTTACAAGAGTTGAAATTGAAAACGAGTTTGTATTTATGGACACTGTTTAACTGCTGTGTGTCATTCTATATCGCGGTAAAAGACCACCTAATTTTGCTCAGAGGTCTCCTTAAATGTGTATTTTCAGCAAGTAGACAATGAACCTATCCTGCGCCGTCGCGTGGCGGGCTAAGGCAGCATGCTCTGGCTCCTGCCCAAGGAAAGTGGCCCAGGTTCGATTCCACCCATGGGGTGCAGATTTTAAGTCCCGGGTATAGGACTGGTGCCCACTCAGCATCGTGAGGAAAGTGAGGAGCTTACGCTAGGTAAGCGGCCCTGGTCACGAAAACCAACATTCCAGCTGGGGATGTCGCACGAGGATTTACTTAATTATCATTATCATTATCATTATCATTATCATTATCATTATCATTATCATTATCATTATCATTATCATTATCATTATCATTATCATCATCATCATCATCATTATCATCATCATCATCATCATCATCATCATCATTATCATTATCATCATCATCATCATTATCATCATCATTATCATCATCATTATCATCATCATTATCATCATCATTATCATCATCATTATCATCATCATTATCATCATCATTATCATCATCATTATCATCATCATTATCATCATCATTATCATCATCATTATCATCATCATTATCATCATCATTATCATCATCATTATCATCATCATTATCATCATCATTATCATCATCATTATCATCATCATTATCATCATCATTATCATCATCATTATCATCATCATTATCATCATCATTATCATCATCATTATCATCATCATTATCATCATCATTATCATCATCATTATCATCATCATTATCATCATCATTATCATCATCATTATCATCATCATTATCATCATCATTATCATCATCATTATCATCATCATTATCATCATCATTATCATCATCATTATCATCATCATTATCATCATCATCATCATCATCATCATCATCATCATCATCATCATCATCATCATCATCATCATCATCATCATCATCATCATCATCATCATCATCATCATCATCATCATCATCATCATCATCATCATCATCATCATCATCATCATCATCATCATCATCATCATCATCATCATCATCATCATCATCATCATCATCATCATCATCATCATCATCATCATCATCATCATCATCATCATCATCATCATTATTATTATTATTATTATTATTATTATTATTATTAATTTACGTTCTCCAACATCAAGTCATATCGGACAATGAATGAAAAGGGTGAAATGATGGTCAAATGAGCCCAGATTCCATAGAGTTAGAGTTACCCGATATGCATCTTTCCGGACAAGAGAAAATCCGGGATAAAATCTTATACAGGTAACTCACCCCCGATCTCTTGAACTCGGTACCTCTTGAACGTGAGGCAGACGCGCTACCATCTATGCTACCGAGACGGGCCTTGGTGTTTAAGTTCAGTGTGTTCCAAAAATACGTTATGAAGCATTTCAAACTACATTCTTTACATTTTTTTTAAATTTCAACCATAAACATATAATATTTATTAAAATATTACACGTTTAAGATATTTTCAAGAGTAATGCAATGGAGTGCTCTTTTTTCTGAGTAACTTTTGCATGATTCATACAGACTGCTCTTCTTGTCCCACAATAGAATACAGTCCTGTTCGTTTATGGCCCTCTACCCCTTATGCCATTTTAGATGTCGGTAAGCAGACTCAACTATGAATAGCAGAGAGAAATCCAGGGATGGGTTATCAGCCCGGTCCCCGAGTGAGAGTGAGGGAAGTAGATAAACAGAATAACGGCGAAGTGGATGAAAAGAAATATGATGATGGAGCAATTGGAGGAATGATGACGGCGAAAACCGGAGATCCTGGAGAAAACCAGCCCCAGCGCCGTCTTGTCCAGCACCAATCTCACATTGCGGTAGCCTGGGATTGAACCCGCACCTCCTTAAAGCTCTATTACTA